>BQKZ01012243.1:0-14302 GCA_036244855.1 Temnopleurus reevesii | reverse complement strand
GGGTTGATAAGAATGCTAACAGAAAGAAGGATGAAAAAGAGGGACAGACTGGAAGAGATGTTATGGATAGAGGGGAGGAGAGATATGGGAGTGATTGAAGGACAGAGGGCGGAGAGGGAAGGAGAAAGAAGGGAGCACATGGAAAGAGTGGACGAGAGGGGAAGGGTATGATGAAAGAAGGGAGAACGAAGTGAGATGTGTTAGAGAGTAGGAGAGGAGAAGGGGAAGGGGGAGATAAGAGGGGGAAAGGGGAGCGCGTCAGTAGATTGGAGTGAGTGAAGGGAGGGTTGATAAGAATGCTTCCAGAAGGCTAGTCTCAACCTTGATGTTGATATGTGATGACTGCTTCATGTTTACCTCAACCATTTCTAGTCAGGTTAGTATGCTCCTTACCTGCAGAAGAGTTGGGAGTGCAGAGGAGAAGGGGAGGAGGGGGGGAGAGGAGATGAGAGATTGTTGATAAGAACGCTCCTAGATTGTCACATTCTTTATATCAATATGTGATGTTCTTCAAACTAAGACGGCCTCTTGTCTAGCTCAGCTATTCCTAAACTGAATACTGTCAACCTTTTAAAGTCAAATACATGTAGTCTACAAAGTCGAAGGTGTTCCAAAGTCACTTCTCTCCATATTCTATAGTTATGACTCCTCATAAATTAATTTTCTCTACGTCAATGCCATTTCTTCAGTCCGAACAGATTCGACTGAGGCAAGGTTGACTGTGTTTAAAAAGGTGCTACAGAATGTGAGCATTTTACATCAATTTTGTTATTCTTCTTTTCTCTCTTTCTCCACAGTGCCACAAAGAAGACAGGGATACCATTTCTACAGAGTTTCATAGCTTATCTTACTGGGAAAGTCAGAGTGCAAAACAGATGACACATTCCACAACTTTGAAGGATTCCCGAGTTAAGACTATATAAATCAGAGCATTTCTCACAAAATTTGTGAGAAGACTGAATTTATGTGAGAATGAATTCAAACGGAGATTGTGTATGGATATGTCAACATGGACAATTAAAAAAGTCAAGAGATTCAATATAGTGGAAACTCATTATAAAGAGATCTGATGTAACAAAATATCTGATGTAAAGAGGTAACAAATCTGGTCCCAGCTCTCAATAACTTACTGCTTTCTAACTCTGCTATAAAGAGATTACTGCTATAACATTGTATTTTTTATTGTCCCAAGCACCTCGTTATACTGAGTTTCCACTGTATAATGAAATTCTGTACCCATAACAAGTTATGGTTCGCTGTCAACACTCCATTTCCCTTGGGACAATTCATATGGGACGACTCTCGTAGAGGACAGCTACCAAGAGGTCAACTACCCAGTAGGAGGACCCCAAAGGTCAACTATCCTTAGGACCAAATCCACATCCTTTTTGCGTACAAAGTCTATGGAGATTCAATGAGTCCCCGTCTGCTGACTAAATGAATGCAAGTCTATGGAGGGTTGGATTGACTATTTCACGAGAATGCTGTGGGAATTATGCTCCTGTGATATCGTCTTCAGAGGGGGTTGTCGATCAAGGTCTCGCTAGGAAATTTGTTTACAGCTTGTGTATGAAGTCGACTATTCTGTAAATGGTGAATTTTGCAGAAAGTAAGTACATGTACATGACATAGGAGGTGTTGTTCAAAATCAACTACAAATCAACTGCAACTTTACAATAATTGATACGTGCATTTTCATTCACGTGTGGTATGCACATTTAACAAGACCACATGTGACAGTGATTTTGATTGGCTCGTTCCGATCAACTGCAACTTGCTATTAATTGCAACTTTTGAACAACACCCCCATAGACAATGAGTCTAGACTTTTGGTTACTCCGTAGAGAAGTTGGAATTCTTGTACTTTTGCTCAAATTTCCTGATATGCCTATGGCAAGGCTGCTAACTGGAAGGATTTTATCCTAAATATGACATAATAGGTTCAAGTCCTCTAGATGTTGAAAAGTGTACAGAGCAATTTTTTTTTTTTACAGAAATGAGGTTGGAAGCTCTGCTACACATAATTGGTCTACAGTTTTGTAAATGTATATAATGGAGCAATGGAATAACAATCCTATTTGCTATCTTCAATAAAACACAAACTAAGAAGAACAACAAATTTGCATTCTGAGTCATTAAATTTATGTAACAACATAAAAGACTTTATTTCTCACACATAAAGTGATCATGATTTGTACAAAATAAGTCGGTTTGACCATCTCAAACTCACACTTTAATATCTTTACTTTTTTACACATCACTGTATCCCATTGAACTGTGTAACCAATATTTTACAACAGTATTTTTTGCCCATATATTTGCAAAAACAAACACAAAACAGAAGAATAAATTACATTCATTTGTACCCAATCTAAAAATCAATCTACTTCTAACTACAAAGGAAAGAATTAAATTTCTTGACTTGAAAAATACAGCGCACAAGCATGGACATTATGGGTTTCAAGTTACATTATGGCATTGTACTTTGAATACCAAATGGTTGAATAATAATAATAATAATAACAATAATAGTTCAGATTTATATAGCACCTTTCCAGTGCTTCCGATTTATTACCCTGTCACTGGATGGCAATTCAAGCCTAGAATCAAGGCAGCCCAAATAGGTGCTCATATCATCAGATAATGTGCTGCTGTCTCCTACCAGTCCCCAATTACATCTTGGTAGAGTCTAGTATTGTGGATAAATTTCCTGCAGAAGGAAATTACGCCATGGATGGGACTTGAAACGCAGACCTCTCGTTGAAAGGCGAGAGCCAGGTGCACTACAAGAAATTTTGTAGATGAGAAGCCTGTTAGGCCTATTTGCTTAGAGAGTACAGAGGGCTCGCTGGATTTGGGTACTTACTTCATGAAGGTTTCAGTCAACGCATCTTATAAAATTATACCAAAATTTACAATATCTTATTTGATACAGCTGCTTTTAAGTATTTTCCATTTCAAAGTTGCTGCAAAAGGTCTCTTTCACAGTAAACTTCATGACAAGAACTTAGCAACAAATACGTGTAAATGAAAAAGAAAATTATTTAAACATTGAATCTGAATGTGCCACTAGAAAATGGTATACAAACAAGGTGAAATTAAACCAAACCAAACATGAAGACACAAACTTCATGATGTCATAAATTCAGCATCAATATTGAATCTTTACAGTTGATCATAAATGAAATTGAAAATGTCATAAATTATATCTAGACTTAATGAGTTTCTTGATCTGTTTCACAGGTAAAAATTGAAAGTTAATGCCATGCCTAAAGTGCGTGAGTGTGTCTAGCTCAGTCAAAATATTCAATTTATTTTTTTTCTATCGTGCAAAGAACTGATTGTTTTTGTTTTACAAATATGAATACCGATCTAAAGTAAATTAACTTTCTCAACAAAAAAAGTGATACAGAACAATGAATTACACATTATGAAACTATTCTTACAAAGTTACATGTAAGTCAAATTTGCCCCTCTCCTCTCTCTCTTAATACTACATCAAATACCCTTCTATTAGGGTGTTGCTCAAAATCAACTGCAAATCAGCTGCAACTTTGCAGATTGTAAAGCGCATTTTCATTCGCGCGTGGTGCGCGCATTTGATAAGACGCGCATGAAACAATGATTTTGATTGGCGCGTCCCGATCAACTGCAACTTGCGATCAATTGCAACTTTTGAGCAACACCCTCTTAATCTTATAATACAAAATAATCTTTGACAGCTGGTGTTTATCTTACTGATCAACAGTAAACACAAAGCCTTTTCAGTCATTCAAATGAATGTGTAAAGAAAAATTGAAAGAAACATAAGGCAATTCCACATAATTGGCCAACATTTTGCACAGCCTAAGAGACGGGTTTACACTAATGGATGCAAATTTAATGCATTCTTTATACACAAATCCTGTTCTTGACAACATGAAAGCTTGCCCGAGGCTTGCCCAATAATTCAGCAAGTTATGCATGCGAATTTAAGTATTATCACATAACTACGTTCATTCGCGAGAGATGTGCATACATTTGCATCTTCTAGTAAACCAACTTATCAACTTTATTCTACAAACTGTAATCAATCTAAAAAAAGAGGTTTATGCCTTTCCATATGAATTAGAGTTCAGATATAAGTGATGACAATCTATTTCAGGAAGGTCATATACGTAGGACACAAAATATACATAACTTATATAGAAGTGCCCATGAGTTATTTTATTTGCATTTTGCAATTGAGAATGGCTCCCAAATATAGCAAAAAATATGTTGTATGGAAGTATCTCAATCTCCTGCTGAGAAATGGGCGTTGTTTCATCAAATCGCTCTTAAAGTTACCAACGACTTAAAGACAGAGTGGAAAACTTTATTGAGTGTAATTCACATAAGATTCTTGATCATTCAGCACAAGAACTGATACCGGTTGTGCGTAAAGTCGTTCTTTAAGTCTTTTGTATCTTGGTGATTCAAAGCCCAGGGTATATTCATATTCTCCAAATGTCTTATGCATTCAACTTTCACAAATTTTGCATGGAATAAATATTTGCAAAAGTCAACCACTTTGAAAAATAAAATGCTTAATATCTTCACCTGTTCAAATTTCACAGTTCCATATACACAAATTGGCCATCAGCTCTTTCTAATTTTAGTGACACATCACCAACTTTCTAGTTTTACAGTCAGTAAAATAAATATATTTCCCTGTTGCATCTTGCATAAGGTTTCAAAATCACACTGCGTTGTGTTGCACTTCGGTCCTCAAATAAAAATGTACACCACTTTGCCATCTAAACATACTTAATATTGGCAAAAAGAGAAATTGCATTTCTAAATGTCCAACACAGATATCCAGGAGAACTGAAGTTTCATTTAAAAAATACTCCATACTGGCGAAGAGGCATTGGATTCCTAGCGTTGATGTCTGCAACGGCCATCTTGGAGGGCTGGAGTGTCATCAAGGGCGCCTCTTCCTGGAGCTGCTGGATTTAGTGCACTGAGGTCAAGGTTCAAATAAACAAAGTTGATCTTCATGGTGAACGCAAAGAAGGGCATTAATTTCAGTTATGATTTCTCTTATTTTGAGATAAAAACTCAAGTTAAAATGGATGCCATTAGTGATTTCGGCAAAATTATGAACTTGACAAGAAATAAAGGGACAAGGAAGGCAGAAAATCATAAACCAGCATATTAACAAGGAATAATTTTCCTGATATCAAGTTGAAATTTGCTATATATTTTAGCATAAATGCTGAACAAAAGATTTTTTGCTTAGCTACTTTTTCACATAGAACCATACTGTAAAATATTGAAAATGTTTTCCCCACTCTAAAACTGCTAATTATATGTGAAAAGTAAAATTATTACCTGTTGACACTAAAGCATTACATAAAAATGTCATAGTAACAAATAACAATGAACTGGAAACGATTTACCAGTTATATCAGGAAGGTTTCATAGAGACCAATTCGGTGATGAAGACACTATTAATGATTACCGCCATGTATTTTTTAATTATTGGTACACGAATACATAATTAGGCTATCTTCCTTGTAATTAGTCATTAAGAAAACATAAAAAGTTATTTGTTTTTAAAAACCTCTGATAGGATGGTTTATATTCATATAAAATATAAACATACCAAATATCAGTGGATTCTGATGAGTAATTATCTCTAAAACTTGTCAACTATCACTTTCTTAGGTTTTGTATTCATATGCAAATAAGGAATTGTTCATTTTCTTGTGCCTGAAATGATATGTCGAGGTTTATACTAGGAATATGTACATGTAGTGACATTATTGAGGTGAATGCCATAAACAATGAAAGAACTGCTTTGAAACACAGTTTTGTCATAAACTGTGAATACCCCGTAAATTGTTCTCAAAATTAAACGCAAATCCTAAATACGCGCTCCTGATTGGTTGAAAATCGAGTTGCGTTAAATTTTCTGACTTGAGTTAAACAGAACTTTTCATGCAATAGGGCCCAGATTCCTTTATACAGAGTTTCAACTGTACAACCTTCTCTGCGTAATGAAGGTTAATCAATGTTCAAATCAAAGGATATTGTCTGTCTTCGTCTCTGTCGTCATCGACAGGCTCTCGCTTGATTTTCTTCTCTTTGGGCGGTTTCTCTCGGACGTCTGACTCCCTTCTTGATGCCTTCTCTTCCTTCATTATCTCTCGTTCTCGCTCCCGTTCGCTCGACGAGGGTCTTGGCATCGCCTGCAGGGAAATGAAGTCCGAAATTGTTATATTCAATTTAAAAAATTGAAATAACACACAACTTAACATGATTTCATTAAGTTTTTATTCAATTTTAACTGAAGCCCCAGACACATAGAAGCCCAGATACAACACGATTGAACACAAATCTTTGTTGAGTTCACAGTTGACTGCCTCCAAACAAAGAGTCAGGTTAACTCAAGCTGCTTCCGGGCTTCTATGTGAATGGGGCATTAAATGCTCAATCAATGTGGCAGGCTTGTTGGTGGAATAGTGATATGACGCCTGTCTTGAACAAGGGTTTGACTCCTTAATTAATATACTTTTAAAAGAACACAATATGAATCTAATAATAGTATAACAAAGAAAATACTTTTTTTTTATGATAACATATTCACATCAAAATGAATGCACTTCATCTTCAAAGTGCATTCACTTCGAAACATCCAACATATAAGTCATTAATTTGATAAATTGTAATTTGATTAAACTCACCATTCTTTCTCCATTTACACTGCTGCTCGAACCTGCACCATCACCCAGCGATGATCTCTTGCTACTTTTACCCTCATGACCTGATACAAAACAAAATCATGAAGAATGCTTGTACCAAACATAAAATAGAGAGTAGAGTAGGTATTATTTAGCAGAATAAAGTCTATCAATTGCTTTATCTTTAGACTTGAATACTTATTTTTCTAAATCTATTAAGGAAATTTATAAAGTCCTTATGAGTTCAGGGTAGAATCAATGTCCTTTGTACCAAGTAGGAAACATGAGCATGCGGGACAGGGGGCAAAACGCAAGCTTGTGTTCAATGGCGGCGTGCAGTGAAATGACAAGATTATATAACAATAGAGAATGGGGTGAGCATAGTGGTTAATGGCTGTATTCTATGGGGGTGGATGCAGGCAGAACCCATAGCAACATTTTTCTCTCTTCCCTAAGGTCTTCATTTATTTTCCTGTGCCTTGAACGTGGTGGAATAGTGGATATGGCATTTCATGCATTTCCATCGAAGGGGAGTGGCAATGGTAGTGGAAATGCAACCCATATAATAGAAAAGATGGAATGATTTCCAGAAAAAAAAGAGGGAAGAAACAGTATTTCTCACAGGACTGTGTAGTAGAATTTTCAAGAAAATATAGGTACACCCTTATAAAATGGCATTGAAACTCTCTCTAAATAGTTAAAAATTTATACTTGTTCCTCAAAATTCCTTATGGTTGGGAGGTCTGTAATAGACGAAAACATCTCCACCATACTAAGCCCCCTCCTCCTGCCCACCCCCCCCCCCCCCAAAAAAAAATGAATAAAAGAATAAAAGAGTATGGACTTGCTAATATACCTGAATCACTGGCTTTATGCCTCTTCGACTCATTGTTGGTATCTCCTGCCGAGTGATCTCGTTTCTTCTCGCTCTTCTTGTCTTTCTCTCGACTCCTCTCACGTTCTGGCTCTGGCACTTCGAGAAGGTCTCTTTCTCGATGACGCTCTTTGCTCTGAAAAAAACAAATGTGTTGAAGAAAAATTCTTAATAATAACAATATTCAGTTCTTAAATTGCGCATAACACATAGCCATTGCATGTCCCATGCGCTTTATACAGAGTAGAAAAAGGAAGAACAGTATGGAGAATATAGAACTGCATTAGAAGTAAGAAAGCAGCATATATCTACATCGTACAAGTATCTAACTATTTATATAGAATCATTCTGGTTCAGAATTTAAATGGATTTTAAACCTCAGCACTATGTGTTAACATATCCAAACCTCATAATTGGGCAGCTAAAGTCAAACATAAAACTATAGTGCCCACCAAAGAGAATCATAAAATTTAGAACTGGAGACAGGTGACCTCTATATGTTCTAACTCATATTTTACGAGGAAGGAGACAATATACATGTAGCTGGGCAGGCTTCTTCAGAAAAGTGGGCACTATAAACAGGTGGCCATCATGGCAGGCTGGACCATCATAAAGAAGTACATGGGGGCAAAGGGCGAGTAGCTCCCTAAACCTTAGAAATAGCCCCCGTAAGCTCCAAAATAGCCCTTGCAAATTGTACTACGAGGGCTTTTTTTCAATAGGAAAAAATAAGAGCCCTCACAAAAAAAAAAAATTTTTTTTTACATGTACCCTGGGCTGAACTGTACATGTAGTTACTATCAATTCTTCATCTAAGTAACATGCATTCAGATATCCAGACATCATTAGTAAATACATGTAGCTATGTTTATCAACCATAGATTCTCCCAATGCTGGACAAAACCAGCATCAGCATCATATAAGACCAAATGTTGGTTTTGGAAATGCATCAATCTCACCTTACTCCTCCTGTGCTTGCCTGAGGACGTATCCCTTACTAGGTCAGGAGAGCTTGAGCTTGATACCTGTAATAGACATATATAGACATCATCTCACATATATAATTGACTGTTTGTTAAAGGCACATCAATGCAAACCATCAAGCATGTTTACCTCCCAAATAATGCATGATAAGGGATTTGACATAAAAAATCCATCAATTTTCAAATTTCATGACATTTTCACATGAAAGAGATAATGGTTCATCACAGAAGTATTGCCTCAGATGTTTCGAAAAAAAAATGTAATTGATGTATTTCTGAACCATCCATATTAGTTCTGCTCCTCAACTGTATATTTTTTGTTGTTGATAATAATTTGCTCTGTTTCAAGCCTAGGGAATAATAAATGAAATTCAAATTTCATTCATTTCAGTCAAATATCTACTGAATTTTNATATTTCTTTCCAAATGCTCGAAGAAACCGCTTTTACTGTTCGGGGGTCTTTATATAACACATACAAACCATGATAATTTGTAATTGTTTAAATTTGACCTATAAATATGTATTAATTGTATAGATTCGATGTGTATTGTAACAAATGGTTGTTGTCAAATATTTATTTAATCTCATATACAATTGTTTCATTTTTGTTACTAAATCATTTATATTTTCTTTACTTTGTATAATTTGTTTGATATAACACAATGTGTATGAAAAAATTGTAATCAGAACAAAATGTTGGCTGTACATGTCAATGACGTTCAAATGAATAAATTCCAAATTCCAAGCCTATGGGATAATAACTGACAATTCACAGGAACTATCAGCCAAGTTACTACTATTTATAGTCCTCTATAATTTGTACATTGACAAGATTCATTATCCACCATCAGCACTTTTATAAATGTTTTAAGGAATATATATACTCACAACCACAGACGATGTATCGACTTTTCTCCTTTTGTGCTCCACTGGAGGGAAGAAGAAAAGAAAAGGAGAAGGAGAAAATGAGGCCTATCCAAATTACACTTCTATAATCTCATCATTTAAGATAACAACAAAATAGGCCATTGTATATTTCAATATCCATTCAGACCATCTGATGGCATACTTGCCAATGATACTGATTTTTCTGAACGACAACATTCTCATTGGTGTTCAGTGGTATGGTTTCAGCAAAAAAAGGTAATGATAATATCAAGAATGATACGTTCATAATCAAAATGGCTGATAACATCAAAACCAGATGTTGTGGTTGCATTTGTAATGGAATTAGGGCGTCCTGTAATGAGGGGGTGTAACACTTTTTATGATTAAGTTACAGAATTAACCCTCATTTCATCATTTTATTGGCAGCTTAGCCGCCTTGGTAGATAGGTAGATTATCCTTGCTCTTTTGTCGACAAAGAATGTGAATAGTGGAATGACATTGTAAGTTAAGTCTACACCTGAGTATTGCATCTTTGATTCTCGCCACCCACAATGGGCGATATCAAACGATATCTCACAATAATGTCTATATCGATCTGTTGAGTTTGGAAAGGTGACTTCCGGTTTGGGAATATTATGCATGTGTTACCTCAACGATTTCACAAAATTGCTGATATATCAATCATTGGAGGTACATGGTGCCATACCTCGGGAAATATATGAAATAGAGTGGAAAAGGAATGAGATTATTTCTTTTTATATCCTACTCATAAGATTGTATCCATTGTCATTGGTCAATGAGCAGTCATGTGATTAAAAATATTTTCACCATGAAATAAATTGGATATGGCGTGACGTCATCCTCGGAATAGTTTTCGTTATGAAAAATATTCTGACGTCATCCCCCGATATCGAGATCAAAGGTCGTCGAAACAACAAACAACAATGGCGGCACCCAGTGGAGAGATCAACGACGATGAACTGAGATTTAATCTCGTAGATGATGATGATTTGGAGGAATTCATTTCATAGACAGATTACAAGTAGGATATAAATTTGATTACTATTTCGGTTTACTTGTGTAGGATATAAATCAAATATACCATGCACATTTTTCGAAGTACTATATGAAATTATGGATCCTTCGGTGACCAGCATAGTGCTATGCCAGTCACCTCACAATCCATAATTTCAACTAGAACTTCTCAGTGCATGGTATATTTGATTACTAGAACATGGCAAAGTGGAACAAACAAACACAAATGCCTGTAACCGGAAGTGGATATCCTGACTAACTTGTTTACGGTGAAAACTGCATAACACCATCTGCGATTCCTAATTTACTTTTATTGTCCGGGGTAGGAATTGAATTTCTGTATTCTCACCTCTATCAGCTGAGCTCGTTGCCGGGGACTCTTTCCTCGACGACGACCCAACGGATCCTTGACTAGAGTTGGACGCTACACTCTCCTCCCTCTGTGAGCGCTCCTTGGATGACCTATGACCACCGTCTCCTCCACTTCGTTCCTCCTTCTCCCTCAACTTCTCCCTATGAGATGACTTCTTCTCCGTCTTTACACGCACTCTCTCAGTCTCCTCCGTCCAGCTGTCAAGCTCAGTAGAAGGAGCCCCGCCCCAGTGCTCGCCGGTGGTGCTGTAACTCTTGTGTTCTTTGCTACTGGATGCTGTGTACGTCAAAAGGCATTATAGGATACATTGAATTTCACATCAAACAAGTAAAAAGACAATTTACATATAGACGTCAAGATTCTTGGCAGCTACTCAACGGACGATTTGAAATTTTAGCTCTTTAATTTTTTCAGGAGCTTGTCAAAACGATCATAACCAAAGAATAGCAGGCACTATATTAATATTGCATTTAGGAATTGAATACTAACATTGAATTTTGTCAACATCAATTTTGCACATGGAAAAAATACAAATAAAATTGCTATGTGACTGTTTTATAATTCTTGGCAGGTATGCAACAGAAGATGAGAACATGCAAATAATAACACTTTCATTTTTCCAGGAGCTTGTTCAAAACGATTACAAGTACACCAAAGAAAAGATGAGGCAAAAAGGGACTAACCTGTTCCTTCCTCTCTGTGGGACTTCTCACTGCTCCCTGACCTCTTGCTCTCTGATGACCTTTGAACTTTGACCTCCTTGCTGCTGACCCTTTCCTCCTTGATTGGTTTCTCTTCCTTTATGACTCTCTCTTTGGGAACCTTCTCTTCTTTGATAGCTCGACTGCTGCCGCCATCTTTATGGTCCTCCTTTTCCCGTTTGGACTTGCTACCCTCACCAGAGGATCTTGACAAAGAGAGAATAAAATATGATGTGTTACTCTTCATGAAGAGGAAATGATGAAATAAGGTAATCTGCACCCTGATTTAAAACCTTTCAAAATCTTAATAAAGAGAGATCTTTGCTTGATCGATTCGAGCTGCAACTGTCCCTGTCTTTATGGTCCTCCTTTTCTCGTTTGGACTTACTGCCCTCACCGGACGATCTTCACATAGAGAGAACAAAACATTTAAATAATGAAACAAGATTATTTGCACTCTGATTTAAGGCTTCACTAGAGGATCTTTATCAAAGAGAGATCTTTGCTTGATCGACTCGAGCTGCAACTGCCCCTGTCTTTATGGTCCTCCTTTTCTGGTTTAGACTTGCTGCCATCGCCGGAGGATCTTCACAAAGAGAGAACAGAACAGCCATTTACGTGTGACTTCATGTAGATGTGTTACGCTTCATAAAAAGAGAACAATTAAATAAGTTTTGCACTCTGATTTAAAGCATTAAATGATCTTTATAAAGACATATCTTTGCTTGATTGAATTGAGCTGCCGCTGCCCTCGCCAAAGAATCTTCACAAATAGAGAACAAAATATTTAATTCAATATAATGGAAATGATCATTGTCAATTCTTTTTAATCTGTTCGTCTGATTTTGCTGCTTTTAACCAAAGCACAATTTTTCTGTCTTTCAGATGAGAAAGTCAATTCTTTTGTTATTTGGGAATCTATTGAGAATAACACCCCAAATACTACCACCATCAAAATTAATTTTGTTCTTAAATTAAAGTATGACTTGGTGATAAAATATCCAAAACTTGTCAACAAATCCTCGCTTACTTTGAATCTGATTTTTTGTTCTCTGATGACGAGCTGGTACCGACGCTGGATGATGACGCCGAAGCCTTTGACGAACTACTGCTGGATTTTGATGACGACGATGATGATGTCTTGCTCTGTGTTTGAGATGAAGATTTTGTTGAGGACTTTGAGGTGGATGATGACTTTGCTGATGTTTCCCTCGTGGATGATTTACTGCTTGTACCGTGAGTCTTCTCGTCATTAGCATCTGGTTTTGGAACAGAAAATGGGCAATTCCATAAATACCGGTAGGTTAACTCTTTTGTATGTCCAACCTCATCTATTTCCACTTTACCTGATCTTATGAGCTAGTCGAGCCCTGGATAATCATTTCAGGTCATTACACAATCAAGTATGAATCACGAGGGCTGGGTAGCACCCTGCTGACAACAGCTTCAGAAAATTATTATAGGAAGGTCCCATTAATGGACAGGTTGAATATAACAATTTAGGGAAAATCAACTTTAGCTCTGTTATCGATCATGACTGTCATCACCATCACCACCACCATTGCTAACACCAAAATCACAACCATTCATTATCATCATCATCATCTATAATCACCAGCATCAGCATCATCATCATCATCATCATCATCATCATTATCATCATCATTATCATACATGTATTCATCATCTCATTCATCATCTTCTTCTTCATCATCACCATCATCATCACTATCATTATCAGCAGCAGCATCATAATCATCATCATCATCATCACCACCTCCATCACCACCATCACCATCATCAGTATTCCAAAACTAACCTTTACTATGATGTTCCTTGGACGTACCATTGACTGTTGCGCTGCTGGAGCTACCGACCGATGTGGAACTACTTGACGATGCCGCCTTCTTACTTATTGATCCCAATATCAACATTTACACAACCTACATCGTCGACATCGACATCATCATCATCATCATCATCATCATCATCAGCTTTGTCATCAACATCATTGCTGGTATCATCATCATGATCGTTGTGGAAATAATCAGCATCATCAGCAGCATCATATTCATCATCATCACCACCTCCATCACCACCATCACCATCATCAGTATTCCAAAACTAACCTTTACTATGATGTTCCTTGGATGTACCATTGACTGTTGCATTGCTGGAGCTACTGACCGATGTGGAACTACTTGAGGATGCCGCCTTCTTACTTGTTGACTCTGATGACTGAGACGTGGCTTGTGGGGCAGGCACTGGCTTCTGAAAGTGGAAGGAAATACAATGAACAAGATTCTTGAAGAATATAACTACATTTGGGCCAATGGTTGGTCTGGTGAATTTTCTGATTGGCAACAGTGAACAATGCGAAATTCATCAGCAACTCGGGCAATTAACAGGTTTTTATTCGATAATTCAATACTTTCTCATAAATGCACTCTACTCGGCTGTGATTGGGGACCATTAGGTTACAACAACACATTATCTGATGATGTGAGCACCAATTTGGCTGCCTTGATGGTAGGCTTGAATGCCATCCAGTGACCAGGTAATGATATCGGAAGCACTTTGAGCAGTCATACTGACTGGAAAGGCGCTATATACACTGTAGATCCTCACTATTATCATTATTACTATTATCATTATCATTATCATCATCATCATCATCATCATCATCATCATCATTATCATCATCATCATCATCATCATCATCATCATCATCATCATCATCAT
>BQKZ01012240.1:0-14561 GCA_036244855.1 Temnopleurus reevesii | reverse complement strand
TCTTTACATCATAGTCTCGTTATCAGTTTTGCATTCAGCCGGTACTGTGGAACTAGCACAACGTGTTGTCATTGCTATGTTGATTGCTTTATATTCCGCTAACTGATGTACTAAACTTAACATGGTAGTCTCAGTATCATTTCTGCATCCAGTCGGTACTGTGGAACTAGCTGTCGAGAATGTGTTCTGGTATAGATGTGCACATCGGTGGATATGGGCCTAATGAATTCAACTACCTTACATAAAAGTCTCGGTATCTTTACATCATAGTCTCGTTTCATTTCTACATCCAGTCGCTACTGCAGAACTAGCTGTCAAGAATGTGTTTTGATAGCTATGCACATCCGTGGAAGGGCCTAATATAGGCCTATATACTAAACGCTCTTTACAATAGTAGTCTCATTATCATTTCTCCATTCACCCGATACTGGGGAACTATACCTGTTAATTGTTGTCGAGTGCTTATTACAGATATTTACATGATAGTCTCGGTATCATTTCTGCACTCAGTCACTCCAGCGGAACTAGCAGTCGAGAGTGTGTTCTGATAGCTTTGCACGCCCGTGGATGAAGTTGATGAAGTTGCAAACTTCGGCTTTAGTCCGGCCCACTGCTTCCGAACGACGGGTTTACGAACACAGTAGAGCAGGAAGATGAAGAAGCCTTGGAACGAGTTGAGGACGATGAAGATTGGCTCAACAACCTGTGTGAAGAGAGGAAATAATGTAAACATGGTTCATGTTGTGATAGTACGGCCGTCGATGAAGCTGATAACGTAGCAAGCTTGTATGACTTGTGTGTATCAAGACAAGACAGTCCCCACTGCTTACGAACAATGGGTTTACGAACACAATAGAGCAGGAAGATGAAGAAACCTTGGAACGAGTTGAGGACGATAATTGGGCTCAACAACCTGGGTGAGAATTTATAATTTACACGATATAAACTATTTTCGAAAAATTAAGTTGAACGCAAATTCAATGGTTCTTTGTAATGCTACTCCAATCGCAATTGTTGTGTCCGCACAGTTGAATACACGGCGTACGGTTTTATTGTCTGTGACCCACTCGACTTTTCGGACATAGTTCATATGTCATGTTAATTAAAGAATGGAAATACATGTATGTCAGAATACTAGTTAGTCCGAATAGGTAACCTTGATTATGACATTATTCTTAAGGCCCTAGTTACATATAGAGGCCCGGAAGCAACACGATTGAACACAACTCTTTGTTCCATTAACAGTTAGCTGCCTCAAAGTCGTGCTCAATCGTGTTGCTTTCGGGGTTCTATGTGACTGGGTCTTAAGACTAAGCCCCCCTTAAAATTGTTTAGACAATTTACCACAAAACAAGTCTAACCACATTCCTTTTTAAAGGTGATGGTCACATCGGCCGAGCGGAGCTGTAGCGGTCCTTTAGCGATAGGAATTTAGTCTGTAAGGACAGACCCTAGGCTTTCGATGTGTTCATGCATGGAGCGAGATACAGGGTCTGCGCATCAACACAATCAAATTACTGTTCTACGTGGGGGGCTCTGGTCGCATTTTGGACGAGCTTAATAATATCTCGCTCATCTTTCTTTTCAGAATCTGGGATTTACAATAAACCGTGTACGCGGCAATCCAGCAACACCAGGACACAAATTGCAATTTGGACACATCAAGCACTCCCTTGCCGCTCTGTCTTCTCATAATAAAAATGGGCTAACGAAAGACTCCTGAGGTACACCATTTACCGTATACTCCACCTGAAAAAAAGTCAGATTTAACTACACTAGTATATAGATGCCGTTTTAGACGCATACAATATTCAATACTTATTCTTACGATAGGCCCCTGGGGTATACCATACATCGTATACTTTACCTGGCTGAACTCTCAGATCAGAAAGTACCCGGCAATCCAAGTCAAACCCAGCAACACTAGGATACATGGTGTTTTGGACGTGCTTGATACTCACTCCATTCTTATCATTTTAGAATAAAAAGGGAGTTACGATAAACCCCTGGGGTACACCATATACTGTATACTCTACCCGGCCAAACTCTCGGATCATTACAAAGTACCTAGCAGCACCAGAAAACCGATAGCATTTTGAACGCGCTTGATATTCTATCCAATCTTATCCTTTCAGAATACAAAGGGGACTTACGATAGACCCCTGGGGTACGCCATATATTGCATACTCTACCTAGCCAAACTCTTGGATCATCAGAAAGTACCCGGCAATCCAAAAGGCCTATAACTACACTAGGATATAATGTATATGGCGTCTTGGACGCGCTTGATACTCTTTCCAATCCTATCCTTTCAGAATACAAAGGGGCTTACAATAGAGACCCTGAGGTACACCATTATATCATATACTCTACCTGGCTGAACTCTCGGATCATCAGAAAGTACCCAGCAATCCAAGTCAAACCCAGTAACACAAGGATACAGATGGCATTTTGGACTCGTTCGATTGTCTCTCGTCGTTCTATCCTCGCCTCTCTCTTCGCGCGTCCAGTGATATTGGACGACTTCGCCAGTTGATGGACGACGAGACCAAAGACGGCGACGTTGAAGAGGAAGATAAGCGTCATGGGAATGAGAAGACCCCCGATTTGAGCCCAGAATTGGAGAAAACATCTGTGTATTGAAAAAGATGAAAAATTGTAACAATTTCATTACTCTAAAGGGACCATGTTTAAAGCGCAATATATCAAAAGGGATTGCTTCGATCTGTCTCGTCCGAAAAATAGCGATCCGACGAGGCCACATCCATGCATTATTCCTCAAGGAATAGAATTTGAAACCACGTGAAATAAGCAAAGGTTATATTGCACTGTCTTCTTTATACTCTTTTAAATAAACATAATCCATAAACTCCACTGGGGATTTAAAGATGGAAAACTACATTTGCACACATTACGGTTATGCTTACAACTTGTTCTTTACCTCAGATATGCCAAAATAATAACCTCTATGAAGTATTTCGGTCGAATATAGTCCAGAATATTTAATTCAAATAAATCTCTAATCTATCATAATTCATCTTGACACCAACGGTGTCGCGATACTCCTAGCGTATTACAGAACCACACACACACACACACACACACACAACATTATAAGAGCACATACAGTGCGCACTTCAATACACTGCTACACCATGCGGAATACGCACTGAGAGAGACTCTTGCGCTATTGGTCAACGAGGGTTAATTCGAGACCCGAATAGAAGAATTATTATTGGAATAACTATAAATGCGCCTATCATGACCAATATTTGTGCTTAATTGATTGGTGATAAGTTCTAACATTTAGTACTCTTCAACATAACACAACAACCTTGGAAAGTCAAATTTTAGGCTGCAAAAGAAGTATTTTACTTTTAAGATTGTATCATACTGAATAACTTGCCTTTCATATTGTATTTGTTTAAAGCTTATAGATTGCTCCAAACTTTGAAAGGTATCCGGTATTCAATATCCAATTCTAGCGGGAGTTTTACAGGTTATAATTAGCATTGTTTATTTACTCACACATCTCCATGAGCATAGTTCTCTCCAGCGATCGTTCCAGTCAGAATCACGATTAGTGCAGGGACACCTTGATTGGTGAAAAATAAGAAAAGGAAATATTTCATCAGTAATTTATTCATGTGCTGAATCTTTTTTTAGTGGGTGCCAATCATAAACTTATCCAAATAAGCGTTTGAAAAAATCGAGTCATGTTTACACATCAGCTTCGTACATGACAATATATCATTAACCTAACAATCATGGGCATCTATCTAATCTGTCTAATCATAATAACGGTAAAAAGACAATTTCCCCTTTTCAATAAACGAGCAAATAATCTGAAACCTACTTTTGACTCTCAATTTGGTTTGGATATAAATTCCTAGATTTGAGGTGGGAACATTGTGTTGTTGTGGACTCGATTATCACCTTTCAACCAGAGTGTCACGGTTCGAACACTATAACACTTACGAAAACATGTAATAGGTTTTCACGAATCTCACCCCAAGCGACTCCACCCGCTTTGATCATGAATCGCTCAATGTACGTATCGAAGATCTTGACAATGATGAGGTATGTGTTGTATCCTTCGACTCCCATCCACGCGATCGAAGACAAAGCGGTGAAGTGAACGAGCGCGGTGATGATGCCACAAGGTATCTCCTCGACCTCGCGCTCGCCTCGAGCTATGTCCAATGACATCATCGTGATGAAGGAGAGATAGAGACAGAGTAAGGTCAAACAGAGACAGATGAAGATCTGATTCGTCTGTTTATTCCTTAGTGACCTACAACGAAATGATAGAATAAGACCAGAAGTATATTAGCATTAGTAGCAGTTGTTATGGTTGTTGTACATTGATGTAGTAATACTCCATTTGCCGTCAGTAAGTGGAATTACATTCTACTTGCAATGTTTTTCCTCCCAATATCCTATAAGGCACCATTGATTTATCGGAAACAATAAATTAAAGCTGCCCTTTTTATAAATTAGTATATAATGATATGTGATGAAATAAATGTTCATAATTATTATTATGGCTAGTAATTAAAGGGGAACTACACTCAGAGAGTAAATTGCTATGATTAACTGAAGGAAAATAAGATGAACAAACTGTAAAAATTTGAGCAAAATCGGATAATCCATTCAAAAGTTATGAACTTTCAGAGTTTTGATTTACACCCCTCATGGGCTCCTTAAATTGGCAAACGCACAGGCACAAAATAGCTGCCAACATGGAGAACTCTCCATTCGCTTTGTACACAAAATTTCACCTTTTCCTCTTTTTCCAGAAAAGTAGACAAAATTTAGTTTCTTCGGTTATATATATTATAGCAACATCAATTCTGCAAGCATTCCAAAAAGAACAGGGTTGATTCTTCATTTGAAATATGATATTGATCCATTTTCAATCAATTTATATACACAGTGAATGAGGAGTTCTCCATGTATGACATCACCGATTATGCTTATTAGCTATACGCATGCCATTTGAAGGATGCCAGGACAGGTGAAAATGATGACTTTGAAGATTCATGACTTTTGAATGGATTGTCCAATTTTGCTCAAATTTTCACAGTTTGTTCTTCAGATTTTTCTTCATTTACTGACAGTATATTATTGTCTTGGTGTAATTCCCCTTTAACATGATAGTCATCCTAACAATAATGATAATAACAATAGTACTGATAATAATAATAATTATTATCAAATAATAATAATAATATAATAATGATAATTATTATCATATTAATAATACTGATAATATATATCGTCATAATGTTGCATACTGTCAACAGCACTATTACTGCTAATAATAACACATACAAAAATAATGACAATGAAATTAGTAGGTTGAAATACAATGATACAAAAAGTACATTGAAATGATTTGGACTCTCACCTGTTATATAGGTAAGTAGCCAATGTAACAACAATACACACGATAGAGATCGAACATCCAATATACGTTAATGTCTTGTAGGCATCATCAGTAGGTCGTTCATCCCTGTATACATCCTAAAACAATGACGAAAATATCAGCATTTAGAATAACCCGTCTAGAGCAAGAAATAGAGCGAACACAATATAACCTTGTTTTCGCAAAATAAAGTGGGCCATGAACAATTGACCAATACGGCGTGTATTTAAATGCGCGGACACAACAATCACAAGCCGGTTTCGATTTGAATAGCATTATAAAGGAGCATTAAATCGGTGTTCGACTTCATTCTACTGAAAAAGATTATTATCGCGTTACGGAAAACTTGGGGGATACTGTATTCCAATGTAGTATGTTCCGGATGTAATATCTGATATTTTATTTCAGTGAAAAAAAACCTTGGAAATGTTGGCTATATGCGTGACCGAAAATAATTATCTATAATAATAAGATGTAATTTATATATTGGTATCGCACGTAACCACTTTGAATGTTGAATGCGCTTTTGAAGCATTATTACCCTGGCTTTAGCAGTTGCCATCCCGATTCCAAAATCATTTGAAGGAATAAATATTCCTGCTAGTGGGTTGAGTGGGTACGTGGATGAGTTTCTTAATGGCTGAGGAAAATTAACGCCATAGGTGGGATTCCAATCTACCACCCTCTGGTTGAGATGAGAATGTTAGAACTATTACACAATGGCGCCTCCACATAATAACAAAGTGCATGCGAATCCGCTTTCCATAAGTATTATCCTGGTTTAAACAGTCGCCATCTATGCGCCGAACCATTTCAGGGAATAAATTTTCGATCCGGCCAGGTAGTCATTCACCTCACTTGGGTTGAGTGCAGCACCATGCGGATAAATGTATTGCTCAAGGAAAGTATCACCATGTGTGGGAGTTTCGTGCCCATTACACCACGACGCTTCCAGTTTAAATTCAGTTTATGTTCATTTAATCAAGTTAATTAAAATACAGCCCATAAACAATATAATTGCGATAAAATACACAATCGACAAGACAGAAAATGAAAGAGGAAAAAAGTAAAAGAGGAAAGACAAGGGAAGATTCAATAACATATACAGTACATTAAAAAAAAACATACTAATGAAAATGAAATGGAGACTGCTGTAAAACAAACGTGGTTCTGTCGAGGCAGCCCCCGCTAATCTCTAACTTAAAGGTTGTTCTCGAATTTAATCAAAATAATGAGAGCTTCCAACTATCTTAAGCCCCGGTCACATAGAGCCCCGGAAGCAACACAATTCAACACGGCTCTTTTTTAATTCACAGTTGAATGCCTCAGAAGAGAGAGTCGTGTTGAATCGTATTGCTTCCGGGGCCCTATGTGACTGGGGCTTTACCATGAGTACAGCGAAGTTGGTGAGATGATTGCATCCGCAAACGATTCTTTCACTCTCCGCAAGTGGGTCGCAGGGGTTGGTTTGGTTGGTCCTGACACCTGAAGCGGACATGAGCTGACATCCCCTCTGGGACCAATCTCCAACTCCTTTACCATCGTAGTCCTCATCCCAAAACGAACAAGCTGCATTTATCTGCCCACGCTAGAATAAACAGTAATGATATACTAATAATAATGATAATAATAATACCACATGCTTGACTTAGCGCTTAATATTACAATAAATCTCTAAGCACTTTATAAGTAATTTTACACAAGTTAGAATAAATAAAACAATACAATAAATTGAGACCCTCTTCAATACTAATATTAAACTGACAATTGAATGCATAAGCAACTAAACATAGAAAAATTATTACTGACGGTCTGACATCCCCTCTGGCACCAATCTCCGCCTCCCTCACCATGATAGTTTTCATTACTATTTGCATTTGTATCGAAATACTTGTATACGCATCATGCAGGATTGAGAGCAATACATTCCTGATTAGAGGTCATTTGATGCCACGGCAGTGCGTTGTATCTTGTTCGTCATTGCGAGAAACCGCAGATTTCACGAAATCTTGCCAAATTCATGAAACGTCATGAAAACTTACTTGTAGATGTACAGCAATACCAATAAAAAAACAAGTTCTATTGTGTCATGTCAAAATAGATTCTTCGTGAAACTTCGTCTGAATTTGCCAAAAATTTCAGATTTCAGGCACTTTATCTTTTTGTAGATGCCAGAAATCCCGCATAATGTTACATGAGTGTGTCAAATCTGCAGAAAGTCTCAAAATTGAAACTGAATCTGTATTAGAATATTAATTACACGAATTGCATAGACAAAGGACGACAATGAGCTAAAAATCCTACACAAAGTGCTAATGAAATCGCAGACGGAACCTTATTTTGTAGTCATTGCAAAGTATTACGCATGTTTTGTGTTAGCGTGCAAAATGTTCCAAAAAATGCTATTGTGCACAACGGATGTTCGGCTATTAAATTTCTGGGAACTGTCTTGTACAATATCGACAACTGACCAACCTTCTTATTTGTTGATCGTCGTCAAAAATGGTCTAAACTTATCAATATCACACAGTTTCAGCAAACTTACTATACTTGACCATTCAAAAAATGAGGGTATCTATTTTGGAGTATATGTTTATTCATTGTCATATCTATCTTTTCCTTTAATACATTAACTATTTAATTCATTAGGGCTTAAAGGATTTCGACCCCCATAAACTTCATGTGATTAATGTCTTTTATGTTTTATTTCTTTAATAGAGCACGCATTGCTTGCATTTTCTCCATATGCCTGATTGTATGTTTTAAATCAACATCCTGTTCCAAATGGTATTGTATTAATATAGTAAGAACACGATATAAACTATTTCCGAAAAGTTAAGTCGAACCCAGACATTAGATCCGTAAGCCGTTTATTCAACTGTGCGGACACAACAATGACATATCGGTTCCGATTTCAATAGCATTATAAAGGAGCATAGAATTTGTGTTCGACTTAAGTAAGACGCAGGGAACGGGGATGAGGAATAAAAGCATGAAAGTTAATAGAAGACATAAAGAATGACGCGCAAACAACACTTACGGTTAGTGCCGCCCCCGCAGTTTCAACTACAATCGATTTGAAAAGAAGCCACAAGAAAGAGAAGCAAAGAAAAGGAGGAAACGATAAAATATCTATCACGCTTTAAGTGTAAATATATTTGGAGAAATCATTTATTAGGAAATGTTTTCATTCTTGATCATTCCTTTTTTTTACATTTAATTAACACCTTATTTATATACCTACCTTCAGAGGAACGAATGTGAAGTTTATCGGTTCAGTCAAATTTTCAACCGTTGCATTTCCAATGCTCAAAGATATTACGGGTGTGTTTGCATTGGCTTTTTCTTCCTCACTTTTATTCTGGCGCAATTTCGGGATGAAGAGAGAGGGTGATGAGTACACAACGAAATTCACTCGAACATGGCTGCTAGCATTAGACCCGGGTGAGGAGATGGATTTAAACGCTGATACAGCGGGAGGTATGTTGACCTTCGCGATAGTATCCGTTTTATCTTCATCCGCATTGCTGCTGTCCGCTGATTCGATGTTGGTTTCGGAGGTGGATAGATCGGATACACTGTTTCCCGCCACTGACAAGACGAGACCACTCGAGATAGCTTTTGCAGGTAAACTTTGTACCTAATGGATTCAAGAGGGTACGAAAAGAGGAAGAGACAGGAAATTACCTGATATGTATATTTCGTTAAAGGTTATCGATTCACGTTTAATGACAAAAATACCTTTTAATGTGCATGAAAGTCGAGGTTATGGATGCTTAATAATAATAATGGGTAAGCAATTGCTAAGCAGGACGGTGTTGAAACAGTACATATAAGAAGGTAAGCCTTTTGCCATCCGTTCTTTCATCAGATGCAAAATGATAGCATATTCGTTCAATCTGCAGCCCAATAATTATCCTTAACACTTGTGGTTGTGTACATCTTTGCACAACTTCAAACCTCTGTGGCAAGGGCTCATTTGTATGTGTAGACCTAAGAAGTACACGTAGTAGCATGATCGTGCTTTCTGTTGTTCGTAGTGAATTTGGTTATGTAGTCCCTACCTTCAGAATTAATGCAACAAAAAAAAAGAACACATGGTAGAATAGGGCTAATTAACATGCTTATTGATGTGTATTTCACAAACCTTCATAGCATTATTATTTCTTATTATTCTGCCAGTGAACTACAAGATACGGTAGTTGCTAAAGGCGTGGTCACACCGGCCGAGCGGAGCTGTAGCGGTCCTTTGGCAGTAGGGATTTAGTCTAAGGACAGATCCTAGGCGTCCGGTGTGTGCATGCGCAGACCCTGTATCACAATCTGCGCATACACACACCAAAAGCCTAGGGTCTGTCCTTACAGACTAAATCCCTACCGCTAAAGGACCGCTACCGCTCCGCTCGGCCGGTGTGACCACGCATTAATTTTGTTGTTAGTGCAATATATTTCACCTACCTTCACAGCAACCTTAGGTTGTTTGATCTCCACTGCTGTGCCGTTCTCCACCGGAATACCCTTGATATGTTCTTCGAATCGTTCCACAATGTCAGTAACTGATTCTTGGGCCGTCTTCAGAGTTTCTTCATCCACCTGAGCGACGTTGCTCACAATGGCGACGATAGACTCGGTAACCTGTTAGAAATGTAATGATGATAATTGTACGTTTTTATATGGCGCCTAACATTAACTTTACAATTTGTCCCTAAGCGCTCGACAATGAAGGATAATTACCCTGGTTTTAGCAGTGCAGCTATAAGTAGCGCGCTGCATTTCAGGAACAAATGCCTGCCATGTCCCATTCACCTCACCTGGGTCGAGTGCAGCACATTGTGGATGGATTTCTTGCTCATCAAAGAAATTAAAGTCGTGGTGGGATTCGAACCTGCGACCATCTGCTTGAAAAGCGAGAGTCTGAACCACTACACCACGACGCCTCCATGTAAATGTAAATAGTGGGGTTTCAATATTGGTGGCCGGACGCTCCTGGTGATCGAATCTGAGTGCGCAACTGACGTGCGCAGTGAATGACAAGTGTGCATCTGATGTGTGACCCAATTATTGCGCACATCAGATGTGTGCTTGTTTTTTACCGTCCACAAGCCCGGGCCCTCGACCAATTTCGAAAACTCACTATTAACTATGAAGCTGAAGATTTACTTGTTACAATTTACTTGTAGTATTCAAATAACAACACTACATCGATTGCCTAAACATGTATATTTCTATGGGAAAAAATTGAAAT
Organism: Temnopleurus reevesii; assembly: GCA_036244855.1. Taxonomy (NCBI): domain Eukaryota; kingdom Metazoa; phylum Echinodermata; class Echinoidea; order Temnopleuroida; family Temnopleuridae; genus Temnopleurus; species Temnopleurus reevesii. Next base: position 3,888 of record BQKZ01012240.1, on the reverse strand, counting down.
GCAAAAGACATTATGACACACAGTGTAAAAGAGCGAAGAATTAAAGATGACCAAAGACCTCAACAGTATAGATATTTTTTGAAAAAAATAGAATATGGACTGGAAATAGGGAGAGTGGCAATTAGGGAGAATGAAGAAACAAACAATTAATACCTAAATCAAGGTATCAAGCGGCTTAAAAAACTACAATCTATGTATTGTAATTGTTATGCTTACAACGCCAACAATGACCCCTTTTGAAACTTTAAAATAACACATTTAATTAATCTAGAAGAAATGGTTAACATACCAGGTGATAGGGATGGAAGATGTGTGTTTACTTCTCCAAGGGCGTCAGAATATAAGTAAAAAGACGTGCATGAAATTCAGGGGTCATAGGTCAAGTATTGCAGGTAACCACTCGTGTCTTTACCTGTTTATCTAAATTAGAGTCTATTAGCGCAGTAGACAATATGCGCTTTATACGTGTTATTATTAATGTTATTATCATTATAATTATTATAATTATAATTTGTTAGGAATGTCATTTGAACCGTCTATTCGCTGGCAGTGTATTTTTTCAAGATCACTCGGAGATGGTATAGGATGAAAATGAGTTGGGACCAAATCATGTATTTTTTCTATTTCAGTCAACTTTGACGAAGGGCACGTCGACTTGAAGTAATACGTCATAATTTTACGCGCGTCTGCTCTTTGTTACTTGCGCAACTAGCTGTGAAGTGATAATAACCAGACGCGCAAAACTATGACGTACTACTTCCAGTCGTCGTGCCCTTCGTCGCAGTTGACTAAAATCGAAAACCTTTTTTTATCAACATACCTGCTCGCTGTAATTCTTTTGAGTAGCATCTCCAAGTTGGTTAGTCAGCTCAGCAACCGAAGCAATATCATCTGACGAGATTTCTTCAGTGTTACTCGTTACTATGGTTACTTGTGCACTAACCTCAGCAACATTATCGGCTGTAATGTTGACCTTCAAAATGATTAAGAATAAGTCTACTTTGACAGAATGCTGGAATGAACACTTCACCAAAAGTGGCGCAAACAAGTTTTCGTACTAGTTATATGAATATGCTTTGCTCACTCAAGCATAAAATATATTCGCATATCATCATGTCATAAAAGAAATAATTTTATTGGCTTTCAACGAAATCATAAAAAATTACACTTAATTGCACTAGCCAGTGTTTGAATTATGTCATTTAGAAGTATAAGGTTACTTTTAAAAAAAGTACTGATAACAGAGTTAGTATATCTTTTTTTATTTGCGAAGCTTTAAAGTGGTCACACTTTCTAGAATTTTGTACCGAAGCGTAAAGTATCATGCCATGATTTAATAACACATATAGAGTATTTCCGTAAAATAAAGTAGGTCATGCACCATAGAGCCGTTCACCGTGTATTTAGCTATCAAGGCACAACAATTACAAGCCGTTTCCGATTTTAAGATCATTACAACGGAGCATTGAATTGGCGTTCCACTCGATTTTTCGTAAATAGATTATATGGTTTTTAATTAATTCGTGTTGATGACACTGTGTTTGATGACATTCACAACAGGTACATTTTGGTTATTTCTAGATATGCGAAACCTTCATAAAAAGAGTCATCATTAGATTTTTGTAGTGCATTTGGAGTGTGTTCCGGGGAAAGAGTGTGGGGTCACAGATGAAATACATACCTCGGAAATCTCACGAAGTAAGTCGGTGACATTCCTGAATAATCCACAGTTGTCTATCGGGAGCCATGTGCTTTGTGATATTAGATCACCCACACATTCTGCTATACCGACAGGACGGCCAGCTGGAACATGTGGAAGAAAGATAAAATCATATTCATGCAAAAATTATTGTGATACCCTCCAAAACTGTTATCATTTATTTTATGAAAATTGTAAGGCAAATGTTTTTGGAATTAGTGTACACTCATAGGTTACAAAAGGGCATTTTACGAAAAAGTTCAATCATGAACTCACACATATAACAACTTTTCAAATTGTCATTTATCACCATAGCATCAGGAACTGAAGGTTTCCATTAACTTAATTCTACAAACCATCGTTAAATTAACAGGAATTAGAAATCAAGCTCATTTCCGAATGAATAGCGAACGCATACCAGAAATGTTTGTGTTTGTTATTGAACTATCAGCACATTGATCAGCACAGTGGATTTGCTGATATTTTTTACCTGTATAAATGTATTCGAATGAATGAATAAATAAATTATATAACTAACGCGGAAACCTATGACGTTTATATTTACACCTTCTGGGATTAGAATTTAATGCATAAGAGGAAAGAAATTGTTTGATTCGATCCTTATAATATAGAAGAATAGAAGTTATGTTGTTTGATACAGACGGGGAAAGAGTATGCGCGGCATTATAAATAAGCCTGGAACGTAAGGCCCCGGTTACATAGGACCGCGGAAGCAACACGATTCAACACGACTCTTTGTTAAATCACAGTTAACTGACTCCGAACAAAGATCCATGTTGAATCGTGTTGCTTTCGGGGCCCTATGTGACCGGGGCTTAAGTTTATGATTTTGTTAGTGATGTGTTTACCGTTTGCCGTGTTGAAAGGGCAGAGGAGGCCAGTGGAGTTTACCATTGTTCCATGTTCACCTTCTCCGAAATGGACCAGTCCATAACGCGATGACATCCATGTTGTATTCCTACATATCGCTGAATAGAGGGAATGAATATTACAACATAAGCAACTGAAATCATGTAACAATTATCGTGACTACATTTCCATGTTAACAGCAAAAAAGAGAGGGAAATTTCAGGGCTTTGTCATGCTCATTTAAAAACAGTAAGTAGACCTTTTGATGAAGTTCATTTCAAATATGAAATTAAGAAGACCTAAAAAATATACAATGTATATATTTCTAAAGATGGAGGCTCCGTGCTTAGGCTGTTATTTATTTATTTATTACGTTTTATTTTGACAGTTAGCCCCATCAATAATCGAAGTACTGTTGTGGTTCTGACTATCGCCTTATAGCCAGAGGATCGTATGTTCGAATCACACCCATGACTTTAATTTCCTTCAGCAATAAACACATCCACATTGTGCTGCACTCAACCCAGGTGAGATGAATTGGGTACCTGGTAGGAATGTATTCCTTGAAAAATCTATTTGCCTAATGTCTGCACTGCTAAAGCCAGTGTAATAGTGCTACCATTGTAGAGCGCTTGGGGAATTCTCGTGAAGAATTGATAAGCGCTATATAAAAGCCGTTCATTATCATTAAACAAAAACATTCTTTACGGTTTGTTTAACATGCCCATCCTTAAATTTACTATGATTTGAAATAAATTAGGTCGTGTAATTTTCACAGGGCTGGTTTCTGGAGTACTTCAACACTTCATCTTTGTTTTAACGATGGCATAAGGCTAACCTACAATGCTTCAAACCAGGGGCGGATCCAAGATTTTGTTAAGGACGGCTTGGCACATGTGTCGATTTGTTCCGAAAAAAAATGAAAATTAAATATTTTTAAATGCGATTTCCTGGCATTTAAGACCATATTTCTAAATATATATGTATAAAATGAGTCATACCGCCTCTCGTTTTCCCCTTCGTCTTTCATTCTTTTTTTTTTGCGGAAAATAGGGGGCGTGCGTCAGGACGCCCGCCTCCGCCCCGCTACTGCAACCTGCCTCAGACCCTTTAAATCTGTTGCTACCTGTGTTTTCTATTTGCAGGTTCCCTCCATCGCCGAGCAAGATCGAAACTCCTTTACGAACCAGATCAATTTCTTGGAATGCAGTAATATTACTCTCCTCCATAAAGATATCAAGTTGTGCCTGAACGAGCGGACCGTCCTTCCTGAATGCACGACACACAGTCGACGGTGAGAGGGCAGTGAGCTCTGTACT
>BQKZ01012235.1:10000-15565 GCA_036244855.1 Temnopleurus reevesii | reverse complement strand
AGATGAAGGCAGAATAGTCTGCAAGCAGATGTGTGCATAATGGCCCATATTCCGATAGCGAGGTTTAACTTAACCCAGGTCTGAGTCATTGTTATTTACATGTAGACCATTGGTTTAACTTTTGAATAGCCCGGGTCTAAATAACAATGGCTTAGACCTGGGTTAAGTTAAACCTCGCTATTGGAATACAGGCCAATGATTAGAACTATTCTTATAATTAGATAATTTATGAAGCGCAGATACTATATGGATATACTCTACTGCGCTGTGATCTTAGGGTCTGTGGATATTGTTACTAAAATAATGCTTAAGTTACAAGATATTATTGAAAAGCTTCACGAAATAAATGAGTTTTCAACAAGCTTTTAAAAACAACTACAGATGGAGATGATCTTATTTCTATTGGCAATTTGTTCCAAAGTTTTGGAGCAGCACAGCTGAAGGCGCAGTCTAACATTGTTAGGCCAATGGACTGATACAACTGCAGCAAAGGGACATCCTTTATCGTTACAGTTTTCTTGTTTTGATTCAAATCAAATTGTTTCCACAATGATTACAACCATTTGAAAATTTTAGCTTATTTTTCTTGTTTTCATTCAAATCAAACTGTGTCCAGAATGATTACAACCGTTTGAACATTTTTAGCGTATTTTTCTTGTTTTCATTCAAATCAAATGGTGTCCACAATGATTACAATCATTTGACCATTTTTAGCTTGTACAAATAAATTCAGAACTGCAGCAAAAGGGCATTAATGTCCCTGACCATCAGAATAGCACTAATACCTTTCTATCTCTAACTCCACACAAGCTGTATGCACCTCTACTCCTGCAAATGAGTTTCGAGAGGTCTTTTCCAATCCCGATGAGGTACAGCTTTTGACAAGCCTTACAAAAGAATCAGTTCACAAAAAATTATGCTATGGTCTCGAAATGTAAGTGAGATACTTATGTCATGATGAACATCCTGTAAATTTCTCATTTCTTAATCTTTACCAAAACTGACCATCAGAATAGCACTTACACCTTTCTACCTCTAAAACCACACTAGACGTGTGCATAATGATTATAAGCATTCTAACATTGTTAGGTCACTAGACTCATCACACCCCTACTCCTACAAATGAGTTTTGAGAGGTCTTTTCCAATCCTGATGAGGTGTAGCTTATGACAAGCTTTAAAAAAAGAATCAGTACACAAAGAATCATGCTACAGTCTCGAAATGTAAGTAAGATTATTATGTTATCTAAACATCCTGTAAAATTCTAATTTCTTAATCTTTACCACAACTAAATTTGGGCTTTAACATCCCTGACCATCACAACAGCACTTACGCCTTCTATTTCCAACTCCACCCAAGATGCATGCATAATGATTACAGCCATTCTAACATTGTTAGGTCAATGGACTCATCACACAAAAAGGGCAAAAGGAAGTAAACATCCTTGTAATATCACAATCGGAATGCCGTCTTTCTTGTTTTCACTCGATATCAAGATTTTTCCATAATGATTACATCCATTTGAACATTGTTCGCTTATTCAACTCAACACAGAACTGTGGTAAAAGGGCTTTAACATCCCAGACCAATACTATACTATAGGACCTGCACCTTTCTACACAGGATGTGTGCATAATGACTACAACCATTCTAACATTGTTAGGTCACTAGATTCATCACACCTCTCCTCCTGCATATGAGTTTTGAGAGGTCTTTTCTAGTCCTGATGAGGTATAGATTTTGACAAACTTTCAAACGAATCAGTTCACAAATGTAGTCTTGAAATGTATGTAAGATAATTATGTCATGATAAACATCCTGTAAATTTCTCAATTCTTAATCTTTACCAAAACTGTATTTGGGCTTTAAAGTCAGTCCGTCATGATCGACAGGACTTCCGGTTACGAGCGCGCACGGACGACGTGTTGTGTATTGGCAACAACGACATTTGAACATTTCCTTGCTTACGCACCTTGCCAAGCTCAGACACTCGGGAAATTCCGAATTTCCGATCCATAATCATTGCATGTAATTTTGATTCCTCCCGTTTTAAGCTTCGATTTTTCTAAAAATGTACGAAACGCATACGTATGTAATTGTCGAGACGTGAGCTAGCGAAATATAAATTGCGCGCTCACTATTCCAGGTTAAAAATGCCATGATTTTTCTGTTCGCCAATCTTCAAATTAAAATGGCAGCGGCCAGTTAGCCACGCCCTGAACGTCATGTCGCCCCGCCTTTAACATCCCTGACCCTCAGAATAACACTAACACTTTTCTACCTGTTACTCCACACAAGATGTATGCATAATGATTACAAGCATTTTAACATCATTAGGTCACTAGACTCATGACATCTCTACTCCTACAAATGAGTTTTGAGAGGTCTTTTCAAGTCCCGATGAGGCACAGATTTTGCAAAGTTTTCCGAAAGAATCAGTTCACAAAAAAAATGCTATGGTCTGGAAATGCAAGTAAGATAATTATGTCATGATAAACATCCTGTGAAATTCTGATTTCGTAATCTTTACCCAAACTGTATTTAGGCATTAACATCCCTGACCATCGCAATAGCGCTTTCACCTTTCTACCTCCAACTCCACACAATACATATGCATGATTACAGCCGTTTTTACATTGTTAGGTCACAAGGCTCATGATACCTCTACTCCTACAAATGAGTTTTGAGAGGTCTTTTCAAGTCCCTATGAGGTATAGCTTATGACAAGCTATGCCCGCAATGTCGATAAGGCGAATCAAGAGTGTTTAGACGACACTAATCGTGACATTTAGATGGATGATGAGAGGCTGGTTACGCATTGGATTCACATGAATTGACATGGGTGGCAGTGCCCTCGGATCAATGTAGTCCCATCTGCTGGGATAAATGTACCTTTCATCGTTGACTCATGAGCTTGCCTTAATGGGGAATATCTACGATAACAGAGAGAAGAGGAGGCAGAAGCGGCAGAGATCTAAGGAGGTCTGTGTCTCTTTTGGAAAGGTTAAAGGAACATTGAAATTCGGAACTTGATTACTGAAAATTGGAAAATTATGGACAAAAAATGACCTCAATACACTATGAATTTTTTTAATGGAACTTCTAGACTATCACTTACACAAAAGTAGAACATAATATTTATCAATGTTGAGATTTTTTTTTTCTCCTACAGTACACAAGGTATGTCATGGTATGTATTATGCCCTTGGAGACAAAATAAATTAAATGAAGTATCCTATATCATTAGTAACATTATTCATAGCTATTTGTGGCTAGTGGTTGAGACAAACAAGTAAAAATTTCTTTATACCATCAATGATATAACCAAGCAAAATTAATCTTAAAAATGTTGTCATTTATCATTTGTAGGAACACTTCATATTAAATTTAAAGGCAAACAATTTCATTACGACAGATGGTTGAGTGAGAAGGCCTCTACATTTAGAACTTTGAACAAAAAGGGCAATGCTTTCCTCAATTCAAAGAAATCATATTCAAGATTCTGATTCTCTCATTCATCAATTAGTCAAACATTAGTGACAGAAGTTCCTTTTCCTTTCACCTACAAAATGAAAGCTATATTGAGGTATCAACCAAACCATTTGTGAGTGATCTTCAATAGCATTAATCATGGTATCGTGTGAGGAATATAACATCTCCCATTCTATTTGATGTGACCTGATAATGAGGGGTAGCATGCATTGTAAAATGCAAGGGAAAACAAAATGGACAAAATGATATTCTCCCCGTTCAGGCTTTTATTACAGAATTACTAGGAAGGGAATTTCTTTGCTGCATGAGAGCTATTGTAAGGAATTGAATAGGAAGCTGTTTATTTTGTACAATTCATTACTCTTTAGATGTGGTGGTGGTAGTGGTGGAGGTGGTGGTGATGACAATGATGATGATGATGATGATGATGATGATGATGATGATGATGATGATGAAGACAATAAAGATGAAGATGATGATGCGGATGTTGGTGGTGATGATGAAGGTGAGGAGGAGGAGGAGGAGGAGGAGGAAGAGGAAGACGATGACAAAGGTGGTGATAACTGATAAGGGTAAAGATGAACACCAACATAAAATCCAATCCTCATAACTCCATCAATCCTGACAACCATAACGAACGATCTCAACCCCCATCCAATAATCCAGTTTTCCATAATGAACATACATCAGTGAGTTATATCTCTTGTGTTTCCACGTATCATCTAACCATAACAATGCTGTTGATGCTGATGTTGGTAGTGGTGGTAGCGGTGGTAGTGGTGGTAGTGGTGGTGATTATGATGGTGATAATGATGATGATAATGATGATGATGATGATGATGATGATGATGATGATAATGATGATGATAATGATGAAGATGATAAAGAAGATGGTGATGATTATAATGATGATGATGATGATGATGTTGGTAGTGGTGGTGGTGATGATTATGATGATGATGATGATGATGATGATGATGATGATAATGATGATGATAATGATGAAGGTGAAAAAGAAGATGGTGGTAATGACAATGATTATGACGATGACGATGATGATGATGATGATGATGAAGATGATAAAGAAGATGATGATGATGATGATGATGATGATGGTGGTGGTGGTGGTGGTGGTGGTGATGATGAAGAAGATGATGGCGGTGATGATGATGATGATAATGATAATGATGATGAAGATGATGAAGGCGGTGATAAAGATACAGGTATAGATGAATACCAACATGAAGTCAAATCCTGACAATCATAACGCTAGATCCCAAACCCCATCCAATCATCCAGCCATCCATTACGAACACACATCAATGAGTAACATTTCTTGTGCATCCATGTATCATCTAACGATAACAATGATGCCGATGCATGATGGTGGTGGTGGTGATGGTGATGGTGATGGTGATGGTGATGGTGATGGTGATGGTGATGATGATGATGNGGTCTTTTCAAGTCCCTATGAGGTATAGCTTATGACAAGCTATGCCCGCAATGTCGATAAGGCGAATCAAGAGTGTTTAGACGACACTAATCGTGACATTTAGATGGATGATGAGAGGCTGGTTACGCATTGGATTCACATGAATTGACATGGGTGGCAGTGCCCTCGGATCAATGTAGTCCCATCTGCTGGGATAAATGTACCTTTCATCGTTGACTCATGAGCTTGCCTTAATGGGGAATATCTACGATAACAGAGAGAAGAGGAGGCAGAAGCGGCAGAGATCTAAGGAGGTCTGTGTCTCTTTTGGAAAGGTTAAAGGAACATTGAAATTCGGAACTTGATTACTGAAAATTGGAAAATTATGGACAAAAAATGACCTCAATACACTATGAATTTTTTTAATGGAACTTCTAGACTATCACTTACACAAAAGTAGAACATAATATTTATCAATGTTGAGATTTTTTTTTTCTCCTACAGTACACAAGGTATGTCATGGTATGTATTATGCCCTTGGAGACAAAATAAATTAAATGAAGTATCCTATATCATTAGTAACATTATTCATAGCTATTTGTGGCTAGTGGTTGAGACAAACAAGTAAAAATTTCTTTATA
>BQKZ01012235.1:0-5000 GCA_036244855.1 Temnopleurus reevesii | reverse complement strand
GTACCCATATTCCATCTTGCATTCTTAAATTGTCTGCCTCTCTCAGTATATTTGTCTTTCTTTCCTGCTTTCCATCCATCTTGCTCTCTCCTCTCTTTCATTACCCCTTCACATTGTTTCTTTGTCTGTCTTTCCCTCTTTCTCTCTCTCTCTCTCTCTCTCTCCCTCTCTCTCTCTCTCTCTCTCTCTCTCTATCTAACCTCTTTAATTTTCTTCAAATGCAAGTGTATGTGTGAGTTTCTGTCAATGCTTGTGTTTCTCTCTTTCTTTACTCTAATACTTCTTATCCCCNCTATGGACAGGTTTAGCTGTATTTCACAATTCCTTTTCTAAATACATCATTATGATTGGTCAGCTCTGAGGGGGTTTTATGACTGAAGTTTATCATATGAAAATTAAATCAGATGGCAATATACATTCTATATTCATCTGTTTTAGTGGTTTATTTTAGAGATTCCCCAATGTAATAAAAAATATTTGCACATAGCAGTGTGTTAAGAAAAGGCTGGTTTACTGTTGCATTCTTACAATAGAAAACAGTTCATAAAATGGTTAGTAACAATCAAGCTACAATATCTTCAGTCTAGTGGCATACATTTTTGCTGCTACGCTGCACAAGCCTCAAGCAAGCTTTGATTAATTAAGAACAACATCTGTGGTAGCATAAGCATAGAATTTTCAATGTCCTTAACAAACCTGCCTATTTAGGCTTTTTGTTGAATAGTTTGTTGGTCGATTAAAATATTGTGTGCAGGAATCCATGCTTCCTTTTACCCTTCAGCAAAATGTAATCAAAAGTTCTAAAATTATGCAACTTCTAAAGATTATTACAACCTGTTTAAAAAACTATAGGCTTGCTATGAAAGAGACTGTACATATACATTTACATGGCTGCCAATTGCAAAACGACAATGTTACATTGCCATCTCCCGCCTGCGTTGCCAATTTCAAACCCACGCAAGTTGTGCACAGAGAGTGAGAGGCAGCGGGAGAATGAACACAGCGAATCTCAATTGTCATTTCAAGCGCACCAAATTAAATGTTCATTCATTTTGCTAAGTGCCCACTCTAAAGCATGACAATTAATCTCTCCCCTCTTTTCAGATCACTTGGTATTCATGTATGTGGCTGTTTGACAGATCAACTTCAGGCATCTCAATCTATCTTAGTTGTATCGCTGTTAACACCGTATTCATTACTCTCTTTCCTTTTTTTTCTGCAGTACAAAACTAGAAATTAAAGAGTCTTGATGCCATTAAAAGTTTTTGAAATAATTGATAAATGAATGATGCTTGCATATCAATAAAGGATACACATTTTCCTTAACCAGGGGCTGGAAAGCAGAAAAAATGAACAAATTTTTTGGTGTCTAATCAGCCTTGTTTGTAAATAATATTTCTGTCGTTTTTATTTCTTATTCAATTCATTTTTGTGCCATTTTTGCATATATTTTCTAGTACATGTATCATTGCTTCAAACTTGTAAAACATTGTACCTTATTTGATTTGCAAGGAAACTCTGCAACGTTCATTAATCATATTTCATTTTAACACTACTAGCCATACATTATCTCTGATTCGTTCAATGATTTAAAAAAAAGCCTGGGCCCCCATTAAGAAAATGACAAAGTACCTGAACATTGCAAAAGATACAAAACATTACACAAAAATATATTCATGGCATGTATGCAAAATTTGCAGTAGCACCTACCCAGCTAAGTGAACAGCTTGTGTCACAGTTGGCCATAGTCATAGATACATGCTGAGAAATATTATAAGCTCTCTCTCATTCAAACTGTATCACATAATCTCTCTCTCTCTCTATCTATCTTTCTATCTCTCTCTCTCTATCTTTCTCTCTTCTTCTGGTTACATACCACTAGATTGCCTTGTGTATCACAATCTTAATTATTTTCATCATTCATCTACTCTGTATCTTTTTATCCATCTTCCGTTCTTGTATTCTGTGCCTCTCTCTATACACCTTCCTTTCATTTTCCAACTCCATCTTATTCTTTCCTCTCACCCATTGGCTTTCATATTTTAATTTCTCACTCTACTTTCTCTATCTTTATCTTTCTCTTTCTCTTCTCTCCTCCGACCCCTCCCCCTCCCATTCTTTTTTTTCTGGAAATGCGTGTGTTTATGTTTTTTCATGTCTATGTTTTTTTTTGTTCCTCTCTCTTTCTCTCCTCCTTTTCCAATTGTTCCTTTCCCCATCTCCACAATATCTCCCTCTTTCACTTTTTTGGGGGGTAGGGGTAAATACATAAACAAATATGGAACTGTGTATAAAATACCATACACAGATAATCCACTTATTCTGGGGATGTCCTGCTGTCCTTTATCGCTCCCTTACCAAGTTTAGTTACCTCACAAAAGAATCATTGCCCCCAAAGACCTTGGAATTCAAAAACATGGAGTACCCACAATTTTCATTCCTTTGAAATGGAAGATCCAGCAAAAAATTAGAAATTTCCACTCTGAGGCATAAAAAGCAGATGATCGTGATCAGGGATATAAACGATCTTTGCTCAATCTTGGCTCAAGATGAAAGTTCTGTTACAAAATTGGAATAAAGTGACAGCCGAAAGCATTTTTCCTTTCTAATATTTCAGTGGATTAGCCACTTCAAAGGAATAAAGATTGTTGCTGGTCCATTAATAGTAAGTCCATGCTACCATACGGCTCAGCAATTAGGATTCAATTTGAAAGACTATTCCTTTCGCCACAAACTTATTACAGTCGTAAGCCCATTAGACAATATCATGTACTATGATATATGTATATCAATAATATTCTTCCTCGCGCTCCATCTTTTTCTGTATCTCTCTTAATCCAGTTATTCCCCTCTAACTCATCCATTCCCTCTCAGTCCCCTCTCTTCCTTTCTTTCTTTCTCTCTCCTTCCTTCCTTCCATCACTCCCCTCCCTCTCCTCCCCTCCATCCCCCCATCTCTCCTTCCTTTCCTCCCTCCATCCATCCATCCATCCATCCATCCATTCCTACCTCCCTCCCTCCATCCATCCCCCCTCCCTCCCTCCATCCATCCATCCATCCATCCATCCATCCATCCATCCGTCCATTCCTACCTCCCTCCCTCCATCCATCCCTCCCTCCCTCCCTTCCTCCCTCCATCCATCNCCTCACTCCCTCACTCCAACCCTCTCTCTCCCTTTCTTTCTTGCACATACATATATACATATCATTTTCTTTCCCTCTCTTGCCACTGTTACAAATAAACTTTCATAATCTTTTATAATACTATATTTGACCCTTTAGCCAGCCTCTTCCCCTCATCCTCCATTCCTCTCCCTATCTCTAAGACTCTCGCCCTTTTCGGAGTCCATCCACCTCTATAATGCCCTTGGTCCATAACACACAGCTTAGCAAACTGGATACCATTTCATAGCTCATTCCATCTATCCCAATCATATTAGTAGCAGTCATAAGTCCATCAAACCAGATCATGCAGTCTGAACTACCTATTAGGACGGCAAGTAATATGATTCATTCACATACCTGCCAAGGTAAATACATGTTTTCAACATTCTATCCTTTACAGATTAAAATAAATACTCCAGTCTGGTATGAAGTAGGCATGACAGCGTGCATGTTTGTATCCTTCCATGTCCAAAATAACATTATGGGGGCTTGTCCGGGAATAATTATTCTTAGACAAGCCCCCATAATTACTGACATTATTATCAGATCAATTTACCATGCTTCTGCAATGGTTGTGTACCAAATGAAGTGTAAAAGGTACTTCAGTGCAATGAACCGTTTGTCTCCTGTGTCAGTTACACTTTGTACACAAATTCCACCTGCCTATAAAAGATAAACCTGAGCACTTTTTCCATTGAGATCCACATATATTAATGGAGCATAAGAAAGGGTATCATTTTGATCTGTTGTACTATTTGTGTCATGGTCATGCACAAAGAAGCTCAGGGAAGATCTGCTAACTTATGATATAATCTGTGACATTTTACCATACTAGTTTAGTTATGATTTTTGAATAAATAACCAGAGCATCTCACAATTTCCCAAGATGTTTCCAGAAATGACATAATTTGTTGCACTTTACATTCTTGATTTCATTTTCATAATTGTCAAAAGAAATCCAGGTTGACAAAACTCTAATGCATTCTAGAAATCTTTCAGAAATGAAATAATTTGTAGTGCCTTATCATCTCCCTTTTACTTTTATTTCAATGGGTCTTCAAAAAAGTATCGAGGGCGGCTCTCAATTTGGAGAAAGGTTTCTAGAAGTGATATCATTTGTGGCATTTTACCATAACACTTTCATTATGATGAATGGAAAAAATATTAAAGTTACCTCGAAATTTGGAGAAATATTTCCAGAAATGATATCATTTATTCACCGAACCTCCAAACTCCATTTTTGTGATAAAAAAAATTACTTTTTCAAATGTTTCTGATTTAACATAATTGGCAGTGCTTTACCATCTCTTTTTCATTTTCATGATTCTAAAAAAAACCTAGGGTGTCTCACACATAACAAAAAAAAATAGAAATTATATCTTTTGTGGTGCTCTACCATCTAATTTTCATTTTCGCGATTATAAAAAAAAGTGTATCTCGGGTGTAACTCTTTCCAGAATTTTTTTTTTCAAAAATGACATCATTTTAAAATGCTTTACAATCTCAAGTGCATTTTCATGATTTTACAAACACAAACAAATCCAGGGTAGCTCTAACTTTCAAGAAATGATTCCAGAAGTGACATAATTTGCTGCATTTTACCATCTCACTCACGTTCTACGCCTCATAATCCCAAAGATTAGTGGTTAATAATTCAAACTCCGGTACACGGCAGGCGGGATAGGGTACGTGTCCTCGGTCACCCTTTCCCACACAACACTCATCAATTATTCGCGGACAAGCATCCATTATTGATAATCATGTTTGAATGATTCAGGTGAGTGGTGCATGGCTTTGGCTCCCACGACGGGAGGGCAGGTGGGCAGGGCCGTGCT
>BQKZ01012228.1:0-14013 GCA_036244855.1 Temnopleurus reevesii | reverse complement strand
GAAAATTTCAGCTTATACAGTATGCATATACTCACCCTTTATGAAATATTGCAGATGTAGCAAATTACATAGTTGAAACATTTATTTCTGTATAATCCCATATTGCAGTAAGCATGTTTTTTATATGAAATTTGTCTATTTGCTCGTGATTATACCCCCAAATTCTGTGTTTATGTTTAAACATTTACACTTTGTGAGAGTGAATGAATTTTGTGTTTAGACAATGTTTAGTGAGCACAAGTAGTGTCGGGAACCGAAGACTAATTCATATTTATTTGATATTTTCTTTTGTTCTAGTTTTTTTTTTTGAAGAGGTGATGGGCACTTGCTGCATGTAATTTGTCCCCATGAAGTAGAGACCAATCTCACCCCTTTCCCCATGCATCACCAAATATTAGTCTCATTTTCTATCAAAATGAGATAAATAGCTCATCAAAATATCGATAGATAGATAGATAGATAAATGGTTTATTGATTAAACAAATCTTTGCAGCTAAAAGCTGAACTGTGATTTCAATTTACAGTCAAAGTGAAACGGAAATAAAAAGATAAAGCAATTAAAATGTGAAATTTGAGGAATAAAAACTGTTGACACTGGAGAAAATCTGCTCGACAGCGCCCTCAATATCCATATAATATCTGAGATCTACCAACATAGGGATAATAGAATGTGAATCATCAAATACAAATGTAGCTGAACAAAATATTTTCTTATGAGAGCAAGCATGATAATGTGTTTTCTCTCATGTGAAAATACTTGGTTCAGCTTTTTGGTAATACACATTCTAATTCATGTCCCTATAAAATCTGGAACGCTGGCATTGCAGGGGACATAGAATTAGGGGTACTAGCTGAGGACATAGCCCCCCCCCCCAAAAAAAAATGAAATTATCAGATGGAGGATTATCCAAATCAATACCATTTTAAATTGAAAACGGTACAAAAAAGTATTAAAATAGGGTTTTTGGTCACTCCTTAGGCCTATAACATAAAAGAGGTGCGATTAATTGAAAACCCATCGTATCTCTATGGGTCATGTTTTTCCATAGATTAACGATTAACGTTTATCGTTAATTTAATCACATCTTTACAGGCCCCTGGTCATACCTACATATACCTCCCTTCCAAGTTAGCTAAGCTGACAATACCTAGTATGGATTCCCCAGTTGCTTCTGTTCACCATGTTTCTTGAATATTATTATTTTTTTTTTTAATGAAAGGTCTCTCTCGTTGGTGACAAATTACATGCTTGTACTAATTTTTCTTTTGTAATTTAACGGTGCACTTAGAGGGGTAAATTGCACTCTCATCTTACTCTCCTCATATATTTGTTTGTAGTGGCATCTAACATAACAGAATTAGCAACAGATCTAGCAACAACAGAAATGACAACTGCAGGTATGTCTTTAGATTACTAGTACATGAAAGTATTATTTTTGTATTTTAAAGTTTATTTCCTTTTGAAATTCATTCTAATAATTGATTTTAAAATGCACTGTCTATGTGCATTTGTTTCCACCAAATTTGCATCAAATTTACAGTATATTAAGAATTATTTATTATTATTAATATTATGTATTATTTATTATTATTAGTAGTAGTAGTGGTATACTGGAAAAATTAAAGCTACTATTGCATAGGGGCCATTGCATGTATCTGTCACCTGTGTGACTAAATATGTTGACTTTTGGCACATACTAATCTTATTTTGAGGTAGTAAGAATTGCATTTGTTTCATACTTTTCTCAATATTCCAGGGAATAATTTTACTGGTATCGCATCGCAATTTGCTATACATTTTAGCATGATTGCTATACAAAATGTGTTTTTTTAACCAACTTTTTTTTAGATAGAACTGCATAGGAGAGTGTTAGAAATGTTTCCTCGATGTATAAAACTGGTAATTAAACGTGAAAACTGATATTATTCCCTTTATTCATAAAGACTTGGTCACTGGCTTCAAAATGATCTGTGAGTCGTCACAGGTGGTCATGACCTCACAGAGCAGTGGGCCTGGATTTTGTGCGATGTGCACATCATATGTCACACACATCACTCGAATCTCTGCCCACTGCTCTTTGACGAGATGGCCAGCCGTGATGGGCCACAGGTCATTTAGGTGGTAATTAGTGGTTCTTCATGAATTTTCAACAGCAAAATGAAGAAAAATGCAATGGTTCCAACTTCAAAATGAGATTGTGTTTGAAAAAAGTTTATTTTTTTGGTCACATACGTCACAGAAAATGGCCCAATGAGAGCTTAAGAAATTTTCAACAATATGACTAGAGATGCCAAACAGAATATGCATGATGTGTATTTTTATATGAATTCAAGGCTTTCATTACAAGTGAGTAGCTGATGGTATGGATATTGTCAAGTTTTCTCTCACTTTTCTTCAGCTATTTCAGACAATCAGATTATAATTTGACCTCTTGCATACCCTGGAATAGTTGGCATCTCTGAATTGTCAAATGTTCTTGTCGCTATGTCAATGTTTGTTTGTGTCTACATGTATGTAGTATGATTGTAAAGCTATTTCTTGGAAAGCTTTTTTTGTGTCTTAACATTGAAGGCTTAGATTTACCACAATGTCAATCTTTGATTTACCACATTTTATACTTTCTTCTTGTTAAATACTTATCTATGCACATATTTATGTAGTGTAGGGTAGAAGTCCATCTACTAGGCTTCTCAAACTTATTCGTAATTGTCATGTTAATCTTTTATTATCCAACTGATAATTTCTTCTTTGAAATATTTATTTCTTCACTAAATGAAAAATTGGTCTGTTTTGATATTTGATGTACATCTAAAATCGGCTTTCCTATAGATTTAGATCTCACCTTTTCAACCAACAAATAATACTATCTTGTTAGATAGTTATTTTTACTCTTATGAAATGGATTTCCGTATGCACAGTAATGTACATTGAAAATTAAGTTTCCCATTTGGTAGGATATTACATGTTCCACAGTAAATTGTTCTGAAATATCCAATATAGTTCCGACCACTGATATAGCTACAGCCATTTACACAACCGTGTACAGTGAAGAATCTACTACTGTACTGGCGCCAGGTATTTAGTCTTTAAAAATGATCTAGTGATTTGCATGAAAATATTTATCAGAAAGCGATGAAATTTCTTTACGAAAAATGCAAAAAAAAAATGAGCAAAAGAAAAATGAAGTAAAGCTTGAGTTTTTTCCTTTATTGGTTTAGATTGGGAAAATTGACAGATTTGCATTTAACTTTACAATTTGGGCCATACAATGAGACAGGAAAAATGCCATTTTATTCTGAATTAATTATAATGAATATAATAAAGTCTAGTTTAGAACGTAATAGTAACACTCATGAAGCAAAGATGTTATGAAAATTAAGGTATGTGATTTTATTGTTTGTGGAAAGTTTTATCAAGCTTTTGTCCAAACAGGACATGTAGATGCATTGTATTAAAAAAAAGCTTAAATATTAGATACAAAATACAGTGGAAACTCAGTATAATGAGGTGCTTGGGATCATGAGAACACCTTGTTATAGCAGTTACCTCTTTACATCAGATCTCTTTATAACAAGTTTCCACTGTAGCGGCATTAATGAATAAGGCAACAAAAAATAATAAAAGCTTTTAACTGCTTGCTCATCAAATACATTGTACTGTCAAACTAAAAAAATAAAGAGAACTGCTGAAACTAAAAAAATGTGAGAAATGAATTTCTTGTTTTCATGAAAATATTCATAAAAGTTTCTGTTTTCACATGTTAATTCCAAGATCATGACTATGTGTACAGTACATGCAATTCATGATCTGCAGATTACAGTATGATGAACGCAAGATGGCAAATTGTTCCTTTTCTGGAAACTCTCTCACTTATAAAAAATATTTGGTTTTACAGTACTACGGCTTTTCCACATTGCATGCTTTAATGGTTATAATCATAAATGTATTAACAGGCAACACTAACAGCTTTGTAGATGCAACAACCGAAATCATGACAGAGATTGTTTCAGAAATCATTAGCACAGTGGTACTCTACACAGATAGTTTAGCCACAGAAGGTAGGAAGTTATCTGAAAGCGAACTAGCATAACGCATTCTTCTTTAAACCCGCATCATCTTTGGGTCTTTTTATACCAGCCACATCTTTTCCAGCGCGCATTCGTTATGCTATAGATTTTATCATCATCTATTATTATCATCATTAGGTGCGTTTGCAATATAGAGAATTACCACGATCCTTACATCGATGTTCAGACATTGATGTTAGGATCGAGACGGACATGAATTAGAAATGATATAGATTGTGATGCAAAGCACAATTTGGAGTTTTATTATTCGGAAATATATGTACTCCCCGTGGGCCAAAAGTAGTCTGCAAGCACATACCCTAGGTTTTCGGTATGTGCATGCGCAGAGCGTGACACATGACATGGTATGCATTATGTGACTACATCACACACACACACAGCATCACATCGAAAGCCTAGGGTATGTGCTTGCAGACTAGACCAAAAGTGCGAACGGTAATCAATGTATTTAATCCCACAATAAACCACACTTTCTGGCATTTCCACAATACAGGTACATGTGTGCACTGTGCAGAGATTATTTTGACCCAGCTATCATTATAGTTTATAGTTATATAAGAAATATTTCGCTGTATAATTTTGCACTATTTGTCATACATCAGAGCTATATGAAATGTTCGTAAATTCAGATATCTTGTATGAAAATGAAAAAAAAGTGTTGACAACTCATTTCATTTACCGGTACAAGTGGGACATATTTTTCATCTACTTTGGATTCCATATCATTCCTACTCCATTTTTATTTCATATGCATTTATATTCTCTTACTATTCATTTCATATCATTTATCATTTTTTAATCGGGATGTTAACACCATGCCCTTTTAATAGTCTGATTTCCACCTTTTTCATTTTAATGCGGAAAGCCCTTTTAACAACAAAGTAGGAAAATTATAGTAGCAACATATATGTACTTCACGGCATTTCCATCCAATGTTTTTTTTAATCATCACTATGCCTTATGTGACCATTTGCACTGCTAACAAAGCTTTCAGCGCCATGATCACCGATAAGGTGGACCTGTGCGCTATACAAGTAGCCAACATTATTATCATTTTTATTATTAGGGTGACTAGGGACAAATTATAGAATCTTTTTAAAGAATCCTTGACCCTAAAAAGGCTTGGCTATTTTGGGGGCTAGGAAAACTGGGGGGNTAGTCGCGCGATTGCTGCAAAAATTTGCACGGTGGTAGAGTGGAATGTAAGCTCGAAGACTGTATAGTTTGTTTTTCGGGAAAATTTCTTAAATTCATTAATTATGTTAATTTATGCCTAAATGCGTGGGATTTTCTATTTTTTTTCTTTAACTTCCAACATACTCATTTTACAGTTCTAATTTTTGGCATGCTGCTTCTCTTGTAATTTATATTTGGGTGAAAACAAATCTGAAAATTTTTCATTTTCCTAATATGTATGTTATTGGTTTTTAAAAGAATTTATTATATATTTCTTTGTTTTTTTTTACCTTTTGTTTTTCATTGTTTTTTCGCTGAATATTATTGCAGGAAGTATTTAAAGCATATCTTTGCTAAAATAAATAGATTCCTGCCAAGAAAAGTGAAAATATTGTTACTTTTATGATTTATAACAAAAAACTCAATTTGCATTTTTGCTTAGTACATAAAATCATGTTTTCAGGCAGTTTTGGGGTTGACGAATTATTTTCGAATGCGCATAGCACAACGGCCGAAAATGCGGGCGCGTTAAATTTGGTATAAAAAATTGCGCGGTGAGTAAAAGAAAATTTTCTCAAAAATTTGCGGTGAAAAATTTTGTGGACTTATCACGTGAAACGTCTTTTTAGGGTTAGGTCTGTGGACCTAGCACTAAGATAGGCTTTTTAACCTTTTGGGAAAATAAATCAAGAAAAGGTAAAGGCATATTTTGAGAATAAAGTTTTGTTCCTAATCAACCTGGCTTTCATATGCACCACATTATACATATGTATATATATCAATGTTTAAAGTAAGTGCTCGATGTCTATTCATACATTTATGAATATGGGTAATGATAATATTTTCATACCTTTTCCTGTTATTTTATATTGCATGACAGTGTAGATCTATGTTTATTCATACAGTATTTATGTTAGGAAAATCATTTTCAAAATGCATGGCAATGATGTATGTTTCATTTCCTTCCTGTGCTACATGTACTTGGGACAACAGGAATTTAAAGACTTAGTCTGCACCAGAAAAATCTTGCTGTATAAAGGCAAAAAAATCAGACAAACAGATTAAAAAAGTTTGAAGTAAACCCAACAAGAAATAAGAAAGTTATGAATATTTTAATGATAATAATCAAACAGAGGTTTTCATATTTATTGTCTGATCTGCTTCAAACTTGTTTTGATCTGTTCGTCTGATTTTTTTTCTGCTTTTGATCAAAGCAATATTTTTCTGCTGCAAACCAACTCATTAAAGGTCTTCATCAGTCATGGTCATGGTGAAATAAGTGGATTTTAGTTGAGAATTGCTTAACACACGCTTGCAAGAAAGAAAAAAGAAAAGTGTGTGTAAAACCCTTGTATGCCTTGCATGTATTGCATGTATTCTTGCAGTTTTAATCTAATTGTCTGAGATGTATGCAGATCAATTATCATATTACTCCTCAGCATAATAACTGGTGTTCGTTGAAATATATGGTATTCGTGCAATATACTGAGTTACATGTATTTTTCTATTATTCATTCTGTTCTACTATATGTACATTCTGTTCCACAATTTGTACTTCCTAATGAAAGTTAAACATAAGAAGGTGCATGCATTTTACAAGCCTCGTTTTTTTTGCACGCCACCCCATTTCTTCAACTGTTCAGATATTATGCATTATTAATTTATGTTTAACTGATAATATGTAATTATTATTATTTCTATTGCAAAATCATCATAATGTAATCTCCAAATTATGAAAAGGTTATTGAAATGGCAAAACAAATAAATCGAATCTGATCAAATGTATTTTTGATTCATTGGGAGAGTTACCACATGACATCAATGTAAAACAGCCTCCGTGCTGATTGTTTTTATACTGTATAAATAAATCAAAAGGAATAAAGAAAACAAATACTAGAAAATCTGGTATGAAGCTTCAGGTAACTAGTATTGATTGTCACCATTTTTTCAACAATTATTAGACAGTTTTCTACCGCACATTTCATTGCAGCATTAGTCATTATGCACTTTATGCAAATTTTAATAACAAAATCTTCCCATGCTTTTGTACATATGAGAGCTTCCAAGTGTTATTCCAGATAGTGTTACACAGTATTTCTTAAGTTTCTAACATTTTTGCTGGGGTTTTATTTTCATGAATTTCATGACCATGAATTCGGTAACATTTTCACTCATTATAATGTCCATACACATGTGTACAATAATCTTTCAAAAACAAAAGTGGAACTAATGGAAAGGTCAAAGTGAATTTGCTAAAATTTATTTACCCTAAACATTGGCCTTTACAGTAAATTTCAAGTTGTATAGGCCACAGGTCCATTGAAGATTACCAGCGCAATAAGTAAAACAAAAAAAAAGGCTTTTGTGAGGATATCATCGTGATGAATCTTGCCATGTTCTAACAATGTTTTGTATCATTTTCTTGCAGCTTTTTGTTCCAATGACCCATGCATGAATGGAGGGACTTGTAACACATCTGTGTGCATGTGTGCCGACGGATTCTCTGGGGATGTCTGTCAACTAGGTATGTTTCAACATTGCAAGATGTTTTTTTCAGACTACCAATGACCGAGCTCCACAATTTACACAATTAAAAAAAGTTCAATGGATCACTCTGAAATATGTGTTTTTTATCATGGTTTTATTTATCTAGAAATATCCGAATGTAATTGTTTTCAATGTCGTCAAATACGCTGTAATCAATGTCACACATGACCGATTTCAGGTATTGAGTGTTAGTTACCTTGCCCCTGGAAACATCCAAAAGTGTACCTACTCTGAACTGACGCAATAGACCACTTTCGTAATGTTTCCAAATTTTATGCCCGCGCTTTTGTAAAATGCACAATTACAAATCGTATATTTTTTCACCTGATATAAAACGATCACATTTCAACAGAAGTAATGTGGATAGTATGCAGTGGCTGTTGCTTGGTTGGTCAAGGTACAATGTTTGTCCAACCTAGCAACGTTACTGTATGCAAGTAGAATTCTCACTATTGTACCCTCATTATTTTTGACAGCTGAAAACATTTTGTGGAAAACATAGATTAATTTGAATACATTACGAAAGTGATCCAGAAATGTTTTGTAGGTAGTGTATGTGCAATTTGTTTTGTAAATTAGCTTATATCCAATCACATAATACACACACTTCAAGAAATAATTGTGTTATATTTATATTTGTTAAAAAAACTAAAATAGTTAGATCAGGTTATGTTCACAAGCTTTACTTCTGTTTCGTGGAGTACTTTACAAAATCATGTAGAAAAAAAGAAAAAACCCTATAGATATATCGTAATTTGCTGAAAAGTTTTGGTATTCTGTTAAATTAACTTCCCAATTTGCTGGTCCCTTTATATTGTTATATGATTTTTCAACATAACACCTCTGTATCCCATTTGTATTGCTGTTTGTATATTTTTTTTCAAAAACGTGCGAGACCATGTTATGAATTTATGGATGGTAATTAAAAAAACATCAATCTCTTTAGATCTATGGACAATAGAAGGATATTGAAGATCATAGTCCCCAATGCCTTAGAAAGGCAGGGCTCCCCGTGATGAGGATGATATTTGTGTTGTATATTCTCAACGAAAAACAGAACATCCTTCACTATTCAATAAAATGTGACAAGACCGATGTCTTAACATGGGTTAACTCTAATGATTCTAATTATCTTCCATGAGACGTTTTATTTTAATAATGCTATATCCATATACCCTAACATACATGTAAGTACTACAACATTTCTTTGTAGTACAGTATCATGTAATTGTTTTATCAGAATGATAAATAAATTCAATTAAAATTCTATTCAATTTATTTATTTATTTATTTTTTTTTTTACAGAGGACGAGTGCTTAACAATGGATCCTTGTCAGAATGGAGCTATATGTACAGATACTAATGACATGGTTGGTTACACGTGTGACTGTGCACCAGGATGGGACGGGACAAACTGCACTACTAGTAAGTACATGACGCTATAGGCTTGAGGATTTTATGATCAAGAATGTCAATTGTAACTAACCCCTGAGCAATTGTGATAAGGCTTGATTTATTTGCAGCCATTTAACTAGAATTTATGGATCTGGATAAGATACTGTGAACAACTCCATTAGGGGCAGCACTCAGAATTTACTAGGCATAATACCTGGTCTGATTTTAATTGGACCATTAGAATTAGCGTGAGTTCCATCCGTTGTCTGTGTGCCAAGTTGTATTCAGTGTATTCCATTTGTTACTTCCTTGGTCAATGGTTGTGTAGAGTCTGACCTGTGTTGTGTAAAATGCATTAGAATTGTCTCTGACCTCAGAATTGTACGTTCATGGCAGCAGATTTTTGTTTGAATTCAATGATGATATTTGTGTTTAATGTTTTAAGAAAAAAATACATCTACTTGTTTGTCTGTATTTTATAATTTTGTGAATGTGTACTTTTGTTGAATAAATGCAGAAACCTCTGCTAAATAAAAAAAAAATGATCAAGGCTATTGTTCATCCAAAGAATCATGCGCTTTTCTGAACCCCTTGATTTGCTATTTTCACACAACTGTAATGTGAGAAGATGTATAGCATTATAACCTGAAATTTTCTGGGTGATTTTATTTTCGAAACTTTCCACTCTGTAGAAGTTGTCCGACATAACATCACAGATTCCGTTGATGTTACGGATCTCACAGATCCCCATCAGTGGCAGTGATCTCTGTAACTTTGAAGATACACAACTTTTGAATGGATTGTCCAATTTTGTTCAATTTTTGACAATTTTCCCGTCTGATTCTTCTCCATTCAACAACGCCATGACAGTTCCAGGGGTTGGTTCCCCTTTAAAATACGCAGGTTGATATCTCAAGCAATAATTGTTAGAAACTAGAAATACTTCTGTATCATATAATGATTAGCATTTTTTACTTTAAAACATCTCCCAAATTTGCTTATTACTGCGATAACTTCAGTATAAGTGAACCAATTGCTCCCAAACCTTGCTCTAAAGTGTCTAAATGGGAGGATGTACTGATTAGATTTGGGGTTCAGTGGGTTAAATGTCAAAGGTGACAGGGCAAAAAAACTTGTACAAAATCACCCAAATAAAGCTCATTATTGCTATAACTTCAGAAAATTGAACCAATTTCTTTCAAACTGAGCTCAATTATGTATAAGCATGTAAGGTAGAACTGATGAGTTGGATTCATGGGGTCAAAGGTCGCAGTGCCCAAAATTTGATTTCTGATGGCGTGGTACAAGCCGTACATATCTTTTCTGATTGCATGATGGCGGAGTCATAAATTTTGACCGTGCGCTGTCGAGGATTCATCTAGTTTCAACATGTTTTGAAAATAATATAACTTATTGATAATTTCTCACATTATCTGTCCTCTCTATGCCTTATCTGCATGAATATAATATTTTAGTTGGGCCTAAGTGGATGGTTCTTAATATGTGCAACAAAACATGCATTATATCTGTGCTGTTAATGCACATTATTTAATAAGTGATGAGGTATTTTGGCTCACAATCACATTGATTTGTTGGATGATGTTAATAGACACAATTTTTAAACACATGTAGTCTGTTAGTGTTTTTTAAACCAGATTTCGTAAATTATTCTATATAACAGATGTAGAAATACTTCTGTATCATATAAGGATAAGCATTTTTTGTGGCTTGATTAAATGCATGATTTTCCCCCCAGATTAAGCCATATTTCATCATAACCATGAATGTTTCCTCCCCACCAGATATTAATGATTGCATGCCTAACCCCTGTGTAAATGGAGCTGCTTGTATGGATGAAGTCAATGGATTCACGTGTAACTGTGCTGCTGGATATACTGGAACTACGTGTGCCACGAGTATGATCATTAAAAATTTTCTTCATTTTTATTCAAACCTAGTCCTTCAACTATTATCATATTTTCAGCATGTTTTGAAAATAATTTGATAACTCATTGATAATTTTCACATGAACTGTCCTCTCTATAATCTGCATGAATGTAATTTTTAGTTTGGCCTAATTGGATGTTTCCTAATATGTGCAACAAACCATGCATTATATCTATGCTGTTAGTACACAGTATTTGATAAATTTTGATGTATTTTGGCTCACAATCATATCTCTTTGTTGTATGTTATTGATTTTGAAACAGATTGTGAAATAGTATATTAGGATTTTTTTAACATGATTTGGTTAACCATTCTGTGTAACAGAAGTAGAAATATTTCTTTATTATATAATGATCAGCATTTTTGTGTCCTGATTAATTTCAATGATTTTTTCCCCCAGATTAATCCACATTTCATCGTAATCATGAATGTTTCTTCCCCACCAGACATTAATGAGTGCATGTCTAACCCTTGTGTAAATGGAGCTACTTGTATTGATGAAGTCAATGGGTTCACTTGTGACTGTGTTGCCGGATATACTGGAACTAGATGCGCCACGAGTATGATCATTAATAGTTTATTTACAATTTCATTTTTATTAAACACATACTATGATTGATATCTCATTAATCATTACACATTATATTATGATATAAGACAATATTCTTTGAGGGATGGACCATCGTGAGATTGCAAGAAATGAACTGGTCTTGAAAAAATCATTTTCCCTGTTTCTGTCAGAGTTCCCTGCAATAAACCATATTGAAAACTTCGTAACCTGACTTTTCAAATAATATATATCAAAATACATGTTAACACGCTGAATAATTTAGCTATTATTTATATCGTTTACTTAATCATTAATATTTATTTTATTATTTGTTTACTCATTTTTCTATTTACATTACCTTTTGTTTTATGATGATAATGTATTTTCCTGTTTATAGATAATTGTTTACAGTTACTTCAAACTCTTTGGTCTAATGTTGCATATCTCTTAGATATCGATGAATGTGCGAATAACCCGTGCATGAACGGAGCAACTTGTAGTGACCTCGTCAATCGTTATGAATGCCAGTGCGTTGATGGATATGAAGGCAACGATTGTGAAACTGGTACAGAAATTTGTTTTCATCTTCAGGGAAAAAATGATGAATTCATTTGCTTCATTTTATGAAAGTAACAGCATCCATCAAAACTAACTTTTCTCCCGCAGGTGGAAAAATTGTTTACTTGAATGTGTCTGCAGTGGAGATGCTGTGTCTAGGAAATGCTGAAAATTATCATTATTGCAGTATATACGGAAACGCCAATGCACATCTTTATCTCAATTCCCTTTCAGAAGAAAGCAATGCAAGGCTATTTTGGTGTTCAGAGTGTGCAGAATATTGGTGTATTATTATAAAATGCTATTGCCCAAAACTTTTACATATTATTGCTGTGATTTTCTTGATGTGATTGCTACTATTTTTCATACTGGGAATAAAGTGTTTCATTGGTAGAGGGATAATCTATGAAGAAAATTGTGCTGTTCCAAGATTTTTTTCCACCTTTCCTTCTTATTCTCCTTATTGTTTTCCCCCATCTTCTTTTGATTGGTAATGTCCTCTTTAAGTATTTATTTTTCTCTTAGTTTTCTTCCATCTGTAATGTTTATGATGTTTGTCTCTCTTCTTCTCTATATAGTTCTTTCTACCAGTTATCCTTATTCTTCTCTTGGCCTATCCACCTTCTTTTTAATGTTGCATACATATTGAGGTGAAAGGTGTTTCGTTTTTGATATATCATACATTGATAAATATTCTTCTGGTACTGTAACATAAAGCAAGTTTGCAATCAATCGCAAAATTTTGTACATGATTTCCCATAGACTTGCGATTGATATCAGTTGTACGATCAATTGCAAAGCTTTATGTTACGGGACCCTGCTCATTATTGCCCTGAAGCTTGTTGCTGTTACTGTATGATCAGTTGTGATTACACAGATTTTATGAAATCTGTATGAAATCTGCATGAATTCTGTATGAAATCTGCATTAAATCTGTATGTTATGATTACACAGATTTTATGAAATCTGTACATAATATATGCAACGGATCAGCCTACAGGTTTTGCATCGACTCAGCCAACAAGTTCTATGTGGTATTGCTGCTCATCGTTCTTTCCAAAATGTATTAATCTTTTATTGTGTGTGAAAATGGGGTATGAATCTTGTACATTTTGTGCTAAAAGTAAATCATGGGCCAGTGGATGTTTGGATTATAAAATGTCTCATGCTTAAACTCATAAAAACTTGTTTGTTCAGTCATATAATGTATTTGTTTTATACTATTCTAAATAATGATACTAACTACTATTATATTTTGGTATTGCAAAGGGTACTGTTCTTTTTATTTGTGTTGAGTGTTTTTTGCATACGACAGAGATTTCCATCCCACTCTGTTGCCAAAGTATATATTTCCCTTCCCAGCAATTATTAAAAGACTCATCATTTATTTTGCTTATGCTGTGATGTATGCTGCAAATGATATTCTAAATTGTGGAGGATTCAATTATTACAGTGTAAGGTGTCTAGGGGCAGCACTATACAATTTCTATTGATCCATTTAATTTCTCTTCCTTTTCTCACATGTGCCCAAATGATAATGAGCCACGTATATTCAAATTATTGTTATTCATTAGATAGTAGAAACTAAGTGTTGCTTCCCTTCTTTGTATTGTATTTTGGTATTGTTTTCTACTGAATAAAACTCTCATACGGGTATCACAGTTTCTGTTGCTGTTATAAGAATTAAACCCACCACAGTCGTCGAGCTATTCGATAGTATAGTGGTAAGATGCCTGTCTAGTCACCAGGAG
>BQKZ01012226.1:0-13199 GCA_036244855.1 Temnopleurus reevesii | reverse complement strand
ACGGAATATGACGAATTTGAAATAAAAGAAAATTAAATCCAATGCTATTATTCCGATTTTGGCCGGGAAATCCTATAGTATACACAATATTTTCTTAATTCAAAGAAAGGCACTATTGAAAGAGCAATGAAAACTAATCATGCTAATAAGTGGTGATAAAATGTGAGGGAAAATATGAGGAGAATCAAGGAAAAGAAGAAGATGAAGAAGAAGAATTTGAAACATCAAGCCTTCGTATTGGTACTTACATTATATGCGTTTAAAATTGTACTTTGAAGAGTAGCAGCAATTTGTTGATCTATTAACAAAGAAGATAGGTATGTTATATCAATTGGAATTCCTAATGATTTAATAAATATGACTCCGTTAACATATACTGGTATATTTTCTAAAACAAATATAAGATAATTATGAGCTTATGAAATAATTGAAGGGTCATTATTTAAGCAATTTATACAATTATACGATCGGCGACCATGGTTGCAATTACAAGACCATGATAATTATGATTTTCAAATAAAACGTATTTATTTTCCATTTAATGACAAAATCATATAACAAATAACATAACTTCACGCATCACAGGAGAACATGAATTCATTAAGTAAATACACGAATGGGAGTAGTTTTAGGAGCAGGGTCAGGGGCCAGTAACATAAAAGAGATGCAATTAATCTTGCAATTAATTGCATCTCTTTGATACACATTTTACGATTAATATTTATTGTAAGTTTAATTAGGGCCTACATCTTTTATGTTACAGGCCCATGATCTGATAAAGAGCTGAATAAACATGGTATGAGCTTCCGAAAGCAATGTAATAGTAGTTACAATAGATACAATAAGAAAGTGCCAAGTACTTCATCACTTCCAAGACTAAGGGGGTGTTGCTCAAAATTTGCAATTGATCGCAAGTTCCAGTTGATCGGGACGTGCCAATCAAAATCATTGTTTCACGCACGTCTTATCAAATGCGCGTTACAATTTGCAAATTTGCAGTTGATTTGCAGTTGATTTTGAGCAACACCCCATTAGAATAACTCTTCGCTTTTTTTAAAGAGATCATGCTTATTTCCGCGAAATTAATGAAAGTCAAACCTACTTGTTGCGTCCAGTGTGACTCTGATATCGCTCCCTTGAAGTGTTTCGTTGTCGACTAAGCCTTGAGCAGTAAATCTAGAAATAATTACAAACAGTTTCATATTCATAGCAATTTTACATCCGTAAATGTTGTTTTAAAATGTCTAAACCTGAAAGTAATGAATTAGCATTGTGTAGATAAAGGATATAATAATCAAACTAATCCGTTCATTTTTTAATGCCAAATGTCACTAGGGATATCCAAATGCTGCAGCTCCGTACCTTCTATAAGTGCTACATATTATGCAAACATTCAGCTGTGTTATAAATACACAAATCATTCGAAACATTTTAATGTCGCAAAATATCCCAACCAACCATTCTGTATGAACCGGCCTATTAGCGAGCCGAAGGGGTGGTTGCACGAACCAGTCGTAGCAATCAAGTTAAACAATCGAAGGACATGCTATTGAAACAGGGTGAATTTAAGTGGTATGCTATTGTACTTGGAGCTATGTCGGGGTTTCTACATGTTCGGACAGCGCCGTAGTTACATACCGGTTCGTTAAAACGCTGACGTTAAACTTATATTTACCTTTTCGTAAATAGTTTATATCGTGTTCAATATAAAGGAGCATTGAATTGGCGTTCGACTTACTTTTTCGGAAATAGATTATTAAATAGGGAAAACTTATATTTACCTTTTTATGAGGTAGTAGCTATAGTTTTCTGGTATCTCAATGATTCCATAGTATGCACCTTCTCGAATGTTATCCAAAGCTTCGTCCATCGTTGCTACTGGTTTCTATGATGGTGTAAAAATGAAATATTATATTGATATTTTAAAGCCCAAGTACAGTTTTGGTAAAAGCGAATATTTTCATCACCAGATTTTATCTTCAAATCTATATGAAATGAATTATAGTATCATCAACATATTTCACAAAAGATTGTGCGAAAAATGAACGAGTTTTGGAAAAGCTATAACCTAAAAAGTGCAAATTGTTATAGCGTGGTGAAGCACCACGCTATTTCAATATTTTCTTTCTTGATAAAGGACAACTTCCCATTCTCAGAATTTTGATGAAAATTTAAGAATTTAATTATTGTGTATATCTCTATATCATTCTATTGTCAAATCTTGGAAAAAACTTTGTATATGCTCGATAACGAGCAAAATAATGCTATAACCAAGAGAGGGCGCTAAATATGATTTAACGCACAAATTCAATTTTTCAAAAGAATCAGTTCGTAAGAAAATATGCTATGGTCTAAAAATGTGTATAAGAATTACATGTCATGATAAATATCCCCAAACTTCACATTTCTTCATCTTTACCAAAACTGTACTTGGGCTTTAAGGAATTTGAACATCAGCCTACACTTCAAATAGGAAAATTGCACTACCAAATGGGATATTTTTTTAAAAAGAAAACATAAAACCAGTACCCACTCCGACATCAAGTTGAGTAAGAGAGAATCACAGTAAAAAGGTTGAAACAACAGAAACGACAATGATACACAAACACACACACACACACACATAACATAGCTGAGGAGGTCTGCGCTAGAGACTGTATAGGTATCTCATGGGTCACCACTGAAACAGGAAGGTTGACCCTACCCTTTTACACCCTCTCTCTCTTTTCTCACACACACACACACACACACACATACACACACACACACACACACACACACACACACACAAACAAACACACATTTGTCTCTCACCTGTACTAATGGTGTCATTGGGAA
Source organism: Temnopleurus reevesii (assembly GCA_036244855.1). Taxonomy (NCBI): domain Eukaryota; kingdom Metazoa; phylum Echinodermata; class Echinoidea; order Temnopleuroida; family Temnopleuridae; genus Temnopleurus; species Temnopleurus reevesii. Next base: position 10,361 of record BQKZ01012226.1, on the reverse strand, counting down.
GTTGGTTGAGGAAGTCCGCGCTAAAGGCTGGAGGGTTCTCATTATTAATCGCTGCTATAGGAAGGTTGATCACACACACACACACACACACACACACACACACACTGACCCTCTCACCTGTATANGTGATCTACACCCCAACCTGAAATACAATGAATATCAGATTGTCAATTGCGATTAAGATATTTATTATTATTTATTTATTCAAGTTTTATTTACAACAAATTTAAAAAAGAACAAAGGGTAGAGGGTAATCCGATTCAGTAATGAAACTGCTCTACCACGGACCCCTCCACCCATATAAACATGAAATAATCTATTTCCGAAAAATTAAGTCGAACGCTAATTCAATTCTCCTTTGTAATGCTATTCAAATCGGAACCGGCTTGGTATTGTTGTGTCCGCACAGTTCAATATACGGCGCACGGCTCTATTGTCCGACAGACTTTATTTTACGGAAATAGTTTATATCGTGTTTATTAAATAGTAAACTACCAGTCATAAATGTATTTTCACAAAGTGACGGTAGCCAAAGGGTAGTGTTGCATGATGACAAAGAAATCCTGACTTAGCAACAATACAAATTAATTAAAATTCATGCTAATAGAAAATTATGCTTTAATGAAAGTACATTTCATTGTGGTTTTGTGCAACAGGCTACCATCACTTCATGAAAACACGGACAACGTGACTGAAAATGATTCACTGCATAAAATATTCTGTTCATTGAATACTATACAACCCTGTAAAACAACACTATAAAAACTGACATGTTTGGATGGGCCAAAGTTTACCCTGTATGACTTACTTTTGAACAGAGATGCCAAACGTTCTGGAATATTCACGAGGTGTATTTTCATATGAATTCAAGGCTTTCATTACAAGTAAATGTCTTATTGTGGTTATTGTTGCCATATTTACTCTCACTTTTATTTAGCTGTCTCATTATTTTGACCTTATGCATATTCCGGAATGGACCATATATCAACATGAATGCGAAATAATTTCTTTTCTTTTTTGTTTTACACATCATTGATTATTCAAAGGATACTCAAATACTGTGAGCAAAAGGGACCAAAAATTAGACAAAGTAAACAACTTCCATTAAAGCATTCACAAAAGCTAGATGCACAAAATAAAACAAATTTCCTTTCCTTTCATTCTGTTGAGAAATGTCAACATGTGCCGCCCCTATTGAATGGATGAAAAGGGAAGATATTTTCTTTTGTGATCATGAAACTACTGTGAATGTTTGAATGATAGTTGCTTACTTTGTCCAAATGCTTTGTCCCTCTGACTCACAATGAATACTGAATATGTAGACCGCAGAGTGGTACACAGGAGCATCAGACTACCATTCTGAGTTATTTTACAGAAATGAATAATCCACTCTTATTAGATTTGTGCTTTGGTAATTTACAAAAGAAATTGAGTATTTTTGCTGTATTTTGTAATGAATCATTTTCTTTGACTGTTGTGGAAAAAGCGATTTCATACAAAATTGCCTCTTACCTTTTGCCATCACTGCACGTAAAGACTCGGCGGCATAGGTTTGTGGTAGAGCTAACGCTACGTAGTACAGCGGGTATGGGATTGCTTCGATTGGCCAAATGATACCTAAAAGAAAAAAAAACACAAAAAGTTTTATATTTCAAAATTAAAGAACGGTAAAATGTATTTTTGGGTGCTCCATATTGATGACGATTTGGATTTTTGGCATTTTAACTGAAGACAGAAACTTATTATTTTTTTCTTCTTCTTCTTCACCATCATCGTCCTAATGTTCTCCCCTCCTTCGTCCTCCTCCTCCACTTCTTCTCCTTCTCCTTTTCCTTCTCCTTCTTCCTCGACCCCTTCTTTTCTGTCTTCTTCTTATCTACCCCTCGTCTACTTCTTCCGTTTCTTTTCCATCTTCCCCTTTTCTTCCTTTTCCTTTTACTTTCATTCCTATTTTCCTTCTTCTCCATCATCTTTCTTCTTCGTTGCTTCCTTTCTCTTATCCATTTTCATCATCATCATCATCATCATCATCATCATCATCATCATCATCAATATCACCATCATCATCATTATCATCATCATCATCATTCATCTTCTTCTTCTTCATCATCATCATCATAATAATCCTCATCATAATATTTTTCTTCTCTTTCCATTTCTTTTCAGTCTTTATTCTTCTTCTTCTTCTTCTTCTTCTTATTCTTATTATTCTTCATCTCCTCCTTCTTCCACCTCCTCCTCATCATCACCAAGCATCATCATCATCTTATTATTATTCCTGTACTTCTTATTCTCTTTTGTCATCTTTCATAAAATTTTAACTGTTATTATTATTATTATTACTATTTATTCGGCAAATGTAAATGATAGACGAGCTGAAACCCAATTCCTTTCATTATCAATTCCTAAATGATTGACTGTGATATTGGTACAATGGGTGACTTCAAGTACGGTGTTGAACGCTGGTGTTGGTGTTGCAGCAAAACCAACACCAGCCTCAACTCCAAACTTGAAGTCTGTCGGTGTTTATGGTAGATCTCGCAAGATTCTGACGTATTTCCGGTCGTTTCTGTATCACTTCTGTAAACTGACAACGGTGTTGGAGCTCGGTTTACGTACCTGTTTTGCTCTCTCAACACCAACACCAACACCGAACACCGTACTTGAAGTCACCCACTTACCGCTGAGGAGCAATATGGGGTAGAACGAGCCCATGGCTGCCTGAACAGCACCAGCTTCTGTGTCGCAGATAGATGATATCAACAGTCCAAATGACATTCCACACAAGCCTTGCAGCATACACATCAGCACGATGAGGAATATATTGCCTTCATTGGTCATCTACAAATACAGAAATACACATAAAAATTTAAAAAAAAATAATAAAATAAAAAAAATACACAGAAAAAGAATGTATGCTGTAAATCGAGATGATCTTTTTAAATTAGCGTGATTCAGCGCCTTATTAACACATTAAAAGTCACCCCCTTTGATAGCGTAGCTGTTGGTTGCCAAGAATTCATTGCGAACAAGTTTCTCCAAGATTTTATGGAGTATACCCGTTCATTAATTGGTAGATAAAAGCAAGAGTACTATTTCAGTAATCGAGATAGTATTACTATTCGAAGCAGTATGTCATTAAACTGATATATGCAAGGACAGGTCAGAGCGTTTTATTTCTAGTTAAAATTTTCATGTTGAGATTGAGATTAGCCTTTGCAAATTTGGTTCCTTCAACCCCCCCCCCCCAAAAAAAAATGCACATAATTAAGATTTTAGGTATGTCCCCTCCATTGATGACCTCAGTGCACGGGGTTCTGGTACAACAACTAACACAAGCAAAAACGTACTCAGGCTTTGTGTACGATGCCAATATGTTTCTGGTTAACTTGTAAAATTATCAAGTTCAGATTAAAACAGGAGCTTAAGCTTTAGATCCTCCTAGCAGAATCTGCAACACAACTAAAATAATAAAGAAAGGAAGTGAACACACAAGAATGTAGAAAAAAGGCTAAACGAAGAGTGAAAGGATCAAATTTGCAAAATATACAAATCGAATCATTTTGAGAATGTTCTTTTACATCATTAAACTTACATCAAATACGATGAGCGTGAAGATGAGCACGACGGTTATTTGAACAGCGATGACAAGGAACTGGGTTGATACGTGAGCGATCGTAACCTCGGCTGTACTCACACCTACAAGAAAAATACAAAATAATAATAACAATTTAATTATGAATTGGATCATTGTTATAGCTGAGTGATGTCCCATTGATGACGTGGAACACCAGGATAAGAACTTTTGAAAAATATACGTTCCCTTAAGGACAACCAATGGAAATCTTTCAAAATAGTATAAAAACATTATAAGGCAGGGAGTTGATTATTGACAAAAAGTCTACGATACAAAGTTTGCACCGTGTTATAAAAATTGTCTCTTGGTCTTTACAAATATCTGCATATTCTTCAATTAGGCTGCCAATTCCTTTTAACAATAAAATTAGGATTCAACAAAGAAATCCCCAAAAGCCCAATAAAATATGGAAAAGGCAAGAGAAAAATAATAATATCATACACAAACCACATTCCTCACACGCCCACTTCCTCCACACCTACTCCCACACACTCACACGCACACGCACATACATAAACACACCCACTCACAAGAAACACTCACACACACACCCATATATCTCATTTTATTGCAGTGAGGGATCTTTTAATTTGAACCATGCAAGAATTGTCACAAGTTGCATATTGATTTTTATGAAGATTGTTCAACACACACATTTATTTCCACGGGCGAACGCACAGGCAACCACACGTACACAGACACACACACACCCACCCACACACACATACACTCACACGCGCGCACACTGGAGCCCATAACTTTTTTTCGGTTAAACACGTCAAATGCACAATACCCTTATATCTAGCACCATGGCAAGATCTTGTTTACAAGTTTCATATCTTAACAAAATTGACGCAAACGTATAAAACAAACACAAAAATGACACACACTGCGCAAACACACACACACACACACACGCAAATAGACACAAAACAGAGTAAATCATAGTAGTCCTACTCACCAGCAACCCACGTCCTGTCCATAAGGCCCTCTTTCCTCTCCACGACAAACGTTACTGATGTTAAACCCACAGCCAGAAAGAATATGATACTGCATGTAGACAAATATTGGACAGACAAGAAAATAATATTTTAAGTGATATCAAAACGACAAATTGGATTGAACACGGTGTTTCCGTCAAATTAAGTGGAACACCAATTCAATGCTCCTTTATGATTTACTGACATCAGAACCGGATTGCAATTGTTATGTCAGTTCAAAGCATGACGTGTGGATCGTTTGTCCCATGACACTCTTAATTCTTCCTAAGTTTTTGTTTCATTCTGTATTTAGAGCCAAATAACTTCATACTTTCTACCAAAAAGATGTTATATTTTTTTGCTCTCTTCTATAATACTGTTTTGTGATTTTACCGTTTCATTTCGCATGCATTTCACATAGAACGTTCCGTAATAATTGTGTTCACTTTTTAAGATAGAAAAAACATTGATCAATTGCTGAAATAGACTTCTTAGATTCTTAAATATACTAGGAACATATCCTTAAAATATACAAAATCAGAGAGTCTTTACTGGAGCGTAGGCCGTAGTGTGAGCAATGAGGCATGAATAGCAGTGAAATAAGATATTCTGATGCAATTTCATATACACATTTAAAGATGATCATTGCAACTTAATTAATGATTCCTCTTCAACTGGTAACCAATGCAGCTTCAAAAGAAAATGGAAGACGATAATTTCAGGACAACTTTGTTTTACGACTATTCATATCAGGGCAATTCCACATGGGTGGTAACGGAATACCATGTTATTTTGAGCTACATTTTTCGATCTTATATAGCTCGGTGATAGACTGTCAGAGATCGGTCAAACTCTTAAAACAAAGTAAAAAAAGTCCTAGCATAATGAGAAGGGAAAACATTTACATTGTCCACATGGAAGGCGCCAAGGTGTGAAAAATGTCGGTAGCGGAATTACATGAGTGAATTTTCCTGTTTTGATCGTTAAATGGTCCATAAAATTTGAAGAAAAAAAATCTATCTCGCATGAATCTAAGGAGAGAGTTTTAAACTATGGTATATACTTAACATATTCCTAGCGAATTATGCACCAAAATACCGTCTCCGAGCGAAATTAGAGGCATTTTGAACAAGTAATTTCGTTTTTTATTTAATTTCATTTGAAATTGCCCATAAACCAATTCTATAAAATAACATTATTACCTGATAATGACACCCGCCACCATGAATTCTGTGAAGCTTGCATCGAGGGAACCGTAGATAGGTTCCACAAACTGCGGAAGATCAAGTTTGATAAAGCAGAATTAGAATACGACTTCGTAATTTCATAATAATGTGTACGTATTCAATAACAAATAAACACGAAATTTACTTGAATTCAATTACAGATGAAATAGCAATAAAGCAGCGGTAAATTTAAAAAAAAATAGGGGGTTCTTGTTCAGAACTGAATATTCACGCTAACATATTCCCCATAAATACAATTTTGTTCAATAGGTGCAGAAAAATTTGGTGAGCAGGACAAAAAATAGGTTAAAGAAAATTAAGCCTTTTTCCTCATATATGTCTCCCTATTATGTCCCCACGTAAGCGAATCACATGTAATTGAATTAATTTCAATCAAATCCTATTAAAATGCACTCTTGTATTTGCAAATAAAAAGTCAAAATCACATAAATAGACGCATTTCGTTCATTTTGTATATAGATATTCACTTACAAAACTAAATTTGGTAGTGACGTAATAATACTTACAATAACAGGAATCTGCGCCTGCGCAGGGTTGATATTGAATTTGATTAACATTTCGGCGATGAATTCCTGTATGGTAGTAGGGAAAACGATATGTAATTATTCATTAAGCCATCATAATATGAAAATGATAACACTAAAAATGCTATNAATGACACCCGCCACCATGAATTCTGTGAAGCTTGCATCGAGGGAACCGTAGATAGGTTCCACAAACTGCGAAAGAACAAGTTTGATATAGGCAGAATTAGAATACGACTTCGTAATTTCGTAATAATGTGTACGTATTCCATAACAAATAAACACTCAATTTAATTCAATTACAGATGAAGTAGCAATAAAGAAGCAGTAAAAAAAGAAAAATAGGAGGTTCTTGTTCAGAACTGAATATTAACGCTAACATACTCCCCATAAATACAGTTTTTTCAAAAGGTGCAGAAAAATTTGGTGAGCAAGACAAAAAAAAATAGTTTTGTGGTGAGCAGGACAAAAAATAGTTTAAAGAAAATCAAGCCTTTTTTCTCATATATGTCTCTCTATTATGTCCCCACGTAAGCGAATTTCAATTCAAATTTCAATTAAAAGTTTATTCCATATTCAAATAGATAACAACACACATAAAGTGTGTGTTTGACTTTTTATAACATGCAATTGAATTAATTTCAATCAAATCCTATTAAAATGCACTCTTGTATTTGCAAATAAAAAGTCAAAATCACATAAATAGACGCATTTCTTTCATTTAGTATAGGAAATATAGATATTCACTTACAAAACTAAATTTGGTAGTGACGTAATAATACTTACAATAACAGGAATCTGCGCCTGCGCAGGGTTGATATTGAATTTGATTAACATTTCGGCGATGAATTCCTGTATGGTAGTAGCGAAAACGATATGTAATTATTTATTAAGCCATAATAATATGAAAATGATAACACTAAAAATGCTATAATTTTATATAGTATATATAGTATTTTCTTGATTCAAAGAAAGGCATTATTGAAAGAGCAATGAAAACTAATCATGCTAATAAGTGGGGATAAAATGTAATGGAAAATATGAGGAGAAGCAAGGAGGAGAAGAAGATGAAAAAGAAGAATTTGAAACATCAAGCCTTCGTATTGGTACTTACATTATATGCGTTTAAAATTGTACTTTGAAGAGTAGCAGCAATTTGTTGATCTATTAACAAAGAAGATAGGTATGTTATATCAATTGGAATTCCTAATGATTTAATAAATATGACTCCGTTAACATATACTGGTATATTTTCTAAAACAAATATAAGATAATTATGAGCTTATGAAATAATTGAAGGGTCATTATTTAAGCAATTTATACAATTATACGATCGGCGACCATGGTTGCAATTACAAGACCATGATAATTATGATTTTCAAATAAAACGTATTTATTTTCCATTTAATGACAAAATCATATAACAAATAACATAACTTCACGCATCACAGGAGAACATGAATTCATTAAGTAAATACACGAATGGGAGTAGTTTTAGGAGCAGGGTCAGGGGCCAGTAACATAAAAGAGATGCAATTAATCTTGCAATTAATTGCATCTCTTTGATACACATTTTACGATTAATATTTATTGTAAGTTTAATTAGGGCCTACATCTTTTATGTTACAGGCCCATGATCTGATAAAGAGCTGAATAAACATGGTATGCGCTTCCGAAAGCAATGTAATAGTAGTTACAATAGATACAATAAGAAAGTGCCAAGTACTTCATCACTTCCAAGACTAAGGGGGTGTTGCTCAAAATTTGCAATTGATCGCAAGTTCCAGTTGATCGGGACGTGCCAATCAAAATCATTGTTTCACGCACGTCTTATCAAATGCGCGTTACAATTTGCAAATTTGCAGTTGATTTGCAGTTGATTTTGAGCAACACCCCATTAGAATAACTCTTCGCTTTTTTTAGATCATGTTTAATTCCGCGAAATTGATGAAAGTGAAACCTACTTGTTGCGTCCAGTGTGACTCTGATATCGCTCCCTTGAAGTGTTTCGTTGTCGACTAAGCCTTGAGCAGTAAATCTAGAAATGATTACAAAAGTTTCATATTCATAGCAATTTTACATCGATAAATGTAGATTTAAAATGTCTAAATCTGAAAGTAGAATCAGCATTGTTTAAATAAAGGATATAATAATCAAACCAATCCGTTCATTTTTTTAATGCCAAAGGTCATTAGGACTATCCAAATGCTGCAGCTCCGTACCTTCTAAGTGCTACATATTATGCAAACATTCAGCAGTGTAACACAAATCATTCGAAACATTTTAATGTCGCAAAATATCCCAACCAACCATTCTGTATGAACCGGCCTATTAGCGAGCCGAAGGGGTGGTTGCACGAACCAGTCGTAGCAATCAAATTAAACAATCGAAGGACATGCTATTGAAACAGGGTGAATTTAAGTGGTATGCTATTGTACTTGGTGCTATGTCGGGGTTTCTACGTGTTCAAACACCGCCGTAGTTAAATACCGGTTCGTTAAAACGCTGACGATTTTATTAAAAAACTTATATTTACCTTTTCGTAAATAGTTTATATCGTGTTCAATATAAAGGACCATTGAATTGGCGTTCGACTTACTTTCTCGGAATAATTTATTAAATGGGGAAAACTTAAATTTACCTTTTTATGAGGTAGTAGCTATAGTTTTCTGGTATCTCAATGATTCCATAGTATGCACCTTCTCGAATGTTAGCCAAAGCTTCGTCCATCGTTGCTACTGGTTTCTATGATGGTGTAAAAATGAATATTATATTGATATTTTAAGGAATTTGAATATCAGCCTACACTGGAAATGGCACTACAAAATGGGATCTTTAAAAAAAAATACATATAACCAGTGTGCATTCCGACGTCAAGTTGAGTAAGAGAAAATCACAGTAAAAAAAGTTGAAACAACAGAGACAACGATACACAAACACAAACACACACACCTACACACACACACACACACACACACACACATATATATAACATGGCTGAGGAGGTCTGCGCTAGAGACTGTATAGGTATCTCATGGGTCACCACTGAAACAGGAAGGTTGACCCTACCCTTTTACACCCTCTCTCCCCTTTCTCTCTCTCTCTCTCTCTCTCTCTCTCTCTCTCTCTCTCACACACACACACACACACACACACACACACACATACACATTTGTCTCTCACCTGTACTAATGGTGTCATTGGGAAATTGGTTGAGGAAGTCCGCGGTAAAGGCTGGAGGGTTTTATGATTTAACACTGCTACAAGAAGGTTGACATCCCCTCTTTCTCTTTAGCCCTCTCTCACATTCACACACATACACACATACACACACATAAACCCACACTCTCCTCTTACCTTTATAATGGTGTCATAGGCAAGATGGTTGAGAAAGTTCGCGCTGAAAAGCGGAAGGATCTCATGATTGACCACTGCTCTCTCTCTCTCTCTCTCCCTCTCTTTCACACACACACACACACACACCCACATAGGCCCTCTCACCTGTATAATGGTGCCATTAGGAAGCTGGTTGAGAAAATTCGCGCTCAAGAACGTAGGGTTCTCATTGTTGACCACTGCTATAGGAATGTTGACCCCCCCCCCTTACCTCTCTCTTTCTCTCTCACATACACACTCACACACTCACGCATCTATACATCTATACATGCACTCACGTACATACACATATATGCAAACACACGCACACATATATTCACACGCAATTACACACACACACACACACACAAAACAAAACCCCACAATCTCCTCCTACCTGTATAATGGTGCCATTTGGAAGCTTGTTGAGGAAGTCCGTGCTGAAGAGGGGAGGGTTCTCATGATTGACCACTGCTATAGGAATGTTAACCCACTCCTCCCCTCCATACATACACACACATACACACACATACACACATACATACACACACGCACACATACACACAAACAAAAACTGTGACTCTTACCTGTATAATGG
>BQKZ01012224.1:0-15286 GCA_036244855.1 Temnopleurus reevesii | reverse complement strand
CTGAAACACTAAATGCTAATGAAGTAGCCGACATGCCAAACTGTAATGAGGATCAACATAGAAAATCATTGAAACATTTCAAAGGAGACAAAAAGTAGGACAGTAAAAGTCATGGTCGCCAAAATGAGGNTTTTTTTTTTTTGCCCAAATGTTGAGTAAGTATCTGTAGTGTTCATCCTTATACTATCAGGTGTCTGTTCATGTCTGCTATATATGCGGAAAGTGGCATTTATACATTCACCGAGCCTATCCAAATATCGAATATAAGTAAATAAAAACGCCAATATTGCTTCAGTTTAATATCGTCTCGCTCTCAAATATAGACTTCTCGTCAAGTGCATACATTTTACGCATTTTAGCATGTACAAAATATTGCTCTTTACTAGCGCCTTCTTGTACCCGGTGAGAATTTCAAATAACAACCTGAATTTAATTTGCATTCTTTTCAGTCTCGATTGGATTTTCTTACCTCAGAGATTATTGGTCTGGCATTTGAATTGTTAATGTGAATATCGTATTGCACATTCAACGGTCGTCGGTTTTTTTCTAGTGTACGCTATATAGAATGGATATACAATCATGTAGCAAGCATTATGTAAATGAAGGTTCTATTGAACAATGAAATTAAAATGTTGCTCTAAACCAATTTTCGGATTGCTACTACTCAAATAATAATCATAACATTTTGTTGCATAATAATGGGAATACTCTTTTAGAAAAAGATTTGTATAAAGACGCTTGATTTTGCGAAAATATTCGGAAGTGCACTTTTTTTCCGTCAAAAATATCATTTTTGCAATTTGACCGTCAGAATGGTCAGATTGATAGAATAGAGTCTGGTAACATGCGGGCATCCAGAATTAGATTCAAGGGGGGAGGCGGATTTAGCAGAAATCTGGCACCTCGGGGGCTGAGGAGAGCTGACAGGCAAATAAATAAATAAATAAACAAATGAAAGATCTTCACCTAAAATCTGGCGACCCCCTTGTCAGCAATTTTGAGGCCCGATGCTGTCAAATTTTGGCGCCCCCTATGCGCGCATGGATGATCGATAATATAAAGGCAAACACTTGTAGCATGCATCATTTTAAGAATTTGCCCATTTTTGATCAGTTTTAGGAAACAAGGACCGCCAAACATGGGAGGGGGGTTAAGCACCCATACTTTCTCAAAACGTTCTATGGTTCCTTGGAAACAAATGGCCTAATAACACATGTGATGTAATACCAATTTCTCCATTAATGCAATTCCAGGCGAAGTTGAGTGGTTATGTATTGACATTTTTCAGAGATTATATTTTCACTCTTACCCATAATTGCATGAGCATTGCCGAATATAGGTTAAGAATATATATGTAAGGATGCGCAATATAGATGGATTGAAAGTCGGTATATATTAATTATGCTATACAATGGACATAGTCAACCACATTTTTAATGTGAATAGTCTAGATCATGAAGGATCACATCTGGGGTGTTTAGCCAAAAATATGGACCTAAAGCATTATTCAACATTATATGACAAAGAAATAGACTAAACGAAATTTCCTACATACCATGGCATTATGATTGAAAAGATAAAGAGTGATATGAGACTATTCCGATGTAACAATGATAAATGATGATTTTTCAAAAAGTAGTTGCACAAATGATCGAAGTAAAGATTTGAAAAGTCATCGTATAATACAGCATAAAATACTAAAATATTAGGCACATAATCAACACAACGAATTCGTACGTACGTTATTGCTCATTGTGTTTCGTCGATTGATAGAGAATTTCACCCATAAATGAGGAGAAGTGCAAATGTTGGAAACACTTTATTATACTATTGGTCATCTTATTTGCAAATAAATTGAAAAGATGTTTGATGCCTTAGTTTTGCAGTGGAGTGGCTTTGCGAAAAAGAACTAATACTTTGCCTACTGTCCACGTATCAACATTCTATATGTTCTAACAAAAATGATTCATTGCCGTGTATATTTCATATATCTTTTATGTTAACGCATGTTATATTGCATTAAGATATGGCGTCATTGTCTATTACTGATTTCATTATTTGAAGACAACATTATTTTACAATTATGATTCCCCATTCATTGTCCATTACATTTCATATAAATCACACATTAACTCGGCTTGCAGGAGTGGATTCTTATAGGACATGAATTTTATAAGGCTTAATCCCCCTAAGCCAAGGGATCAGGGTTAAAATGATTTTGAGTGGTTCAAAATATTGAAGGGATTACATGCCTCTTTATCCAGGGTCTCTTTCTACAATGTATTTAAAGCATTCTCTAGGACCCCGTTCAAACCTACTTTTGAAAGTAGCTTCCACTAAACGAGTTTCAAAAGCTGGCTAACTAGATTTCAAGTCTAGTCATAAAATGGCCTTGTTGTTATGACGATGTACAGACAGCTGGGTTCAAATACTTCCGGAGTGTATATTGATATGTACATTTCTTTGTTCCCATAGTGGGTGACTTCAAGTACGGTGTTCGGTGTTGGTGTTGGTGTTGATAGAGCAAAACGGTCCGTAAATATAGCTCCAACACCGTTGGTCAGGTTACAGAAGTGATACAGAAACGACCGGAAATACGTCAGAATCTTGCGAGGTCAACCCCAAACACCGACAGACTTCAAGGTTGGTGTTGAGGCTGGTGTTGGTTTTGCTGCAACACCAACACCAGCGTTCAACACCGTACTTGATGTCACCCATTGTGTCTGCATACCGTGGGTGCAGCACTGCGGAATGTTTGACATAATTAGGGTGAAATTAGCATCTTAAGGCCGCTTTACCGATGAGTTTCAATCGTTCAAACTACCGGGTGAACTGGTTCCTGGTCACGAAAATCTACTTCACGATTAAGTAAAATTTCAAACCAGTTTTGACGTACACTTACGTGACGGCTTGACGGGTTTATGTTAAACTGGTTTCGTTAAAGTGGTTCAACGCCGTATGTCTGAACGGGGTCTAACTTTCAATTATGCATTACTATATAGAGAGACAGGGAGACAGTTTAATGTGGACGTCATATTCAGGGACATTACGGACTTTTAGCATAGGAGACTGGAGGGCCGATCACAACGTTAGCTCTAAGGTCCGTTCCAGAAGGGTGCACCAACACAACGCTACTTCTGGAACGGACCTTAGAGCTAACGTTGTGATCGGCCCTCCGTCTTCTATGCTAAAAGTCCCTATTGAGAAATGCAGGTACGGTAGAATAATCTTGTTGATGTAAACGACCCTGTTCCTCCATTTTATGCTATAAATAAACACGGGAAACAGTAAGAGCAACTCATATAGTTCTATATATTTCAATAAATTAAACAAAATCCTTAGTACCACTCGGTGAGTGCAAAGTGCAAGACCGTTTTATTGACTCCTGTGACTCAGAATTGGTAAATTGTGCGACTCTGAAACAGATAAAAAAATATATATTGCTTTAAGGTACAGCTATACGTAGTATCACATGACAAAGATAAGAAATACTTTTTGAAAGACTGATGTCTGTTCTCGATCGTAATGGTTCATAATATTATGCATATTCATTGAAAGACCTGACACCAGTCGTTTTTTAAAGTCCCTTTGATAAGTTGGTGAAACACCATCCAGGACAAATATTTGAAAATCAAGGATACATCATATCATGCATGCTAAGCCCCTCCCCTCAAATATCATCGTTACATCCTCATTCTCATAGCCAAAACAGAGTACTAACTTCTTCAGATACATCGATATATCTATAAGGAAGATATGAAGACACTCTATAAGAAGTTTTTATCGGGACGAGGTTGAATGCTTTCGCACAACTGTTGGTTAACCCTTATGCTATATCAAATCGCAGGTTGGCAAAAATAGTGCTCAAAAGTTTGTGTTTTTTACAACCAATGGTCGCATGGAAAATATACCTCCCCCATATCATCTAAGCGTCTGTAGGTTTTTCATGTTTTGTTACAATATCTCTTTACCTCGCCTTCTCGTTTATGTGTGCACAAAACTTCGAATAATTGTACATCTATTCTGCCAGGTTATAGATATAACCACTATTATTTATTTTCTTAAATTCATATTATTACGATTGTATCGAAGGTGATGGTCGGGATATATGGGTTTCATAGTTGGAAGTTTATACAATTTACCATTAAATTGATTCAAAGACGGGAAAGTAGTTCGATGTGCTTCATTTATACATGCAATGGTCACATTGTTCATTTCAGCAAATGTTGCATGCTTTCTTGGCTCCGTGTCTGGATAAGAATTGCACTTAAATCAGTTTCATCAATGCGCAATTCAACAACAAAAAATCTCTCATAAACGATATATACGAGGCGTGCCTGAATTCAAAAGAGTCTCACCGGGAGATCTTAACTCACTTTTCTCAACCGGCCTTCAATTATGCCCAGAAATCTGCTAAATGCCACCGTGATCAGTTGGGTATAGAAAATGGGGGGAGAGACGGTTCCATCCAGCGCGCCAAAATGCTTGGCGACATTATCCACTCGCCTTTTGCTCGCCCTGGGAAATGAAAGGGGAGAGAGTGAAGAGAATCTCCCGCCGATATCTCCTCGAGAACAAGACTTAGTTATGGCGGGAAGCATAGGTTAAGCCGAAAATTAATAGTTTCTCACGTGTCTGAAGGAGAGTCGCGGTGAACAGGGCCACCTGAAGGGGGAATGTCTTCCTAACCGTAATAGGTCCCCAATCAGTTTCCATCTACCAAACTGGATCTTATTGTAACTTGATGCAAATGGAATGGATAATGGGGAAAACTGCATGTAAAGCCAGCAGAAATTGACGATTATTTCCCGGAGTAAATGAACTTTCAGAGTACAATAGCTATGATTTTCCTGCCGAAAAGGGCCAACTCGAATTTCAAGAGATCCTCATGAAACGTGAAATATAATAGGGAGCAATAATGAATGAACGAGGAGGAAGGCCGACTATTATATTCCCCGTCATAAAAATATTTGGCGGAAAGGAAATCATTTGGTAATGACGTCGGATTCCGTGTGGATCAAATACTTCTTTATTCCTAGAAATGAACGTGTTGACGTTTAATGGAATAATGAAGAAATTAAATAAAAGAGAGAGAGTGAAGCAATATTTACCAACGCGTGTGAAAGCAAGTGAAACTTTCACTTTCCATGCACAAGGGGAATTAGCTATTCCATATAACGGAGGTATATGCAATCTAATTGTTACCCATCCCAAAAGAGTATTTTTCATTATCTGTTTATCGCAAGACGGACATTAAACTTTAAATCGGAGGGGAGGGGGCAAACTATATATTAAAAATGTCGACAGGGGACATGAATGGGGCTCCTTTAGTTTATTTCATAGCTCGCTGACACGCAAAAAGGTCTCCACTTTTTTTCTTTAACCTCGTTCTTCTTTTTGTCAAACTATTTTACGAGGGATGCCGCCCCTAAGCCCCAATCCCTGGAAACGTGCTTGCGCTTGGGCATTGGAATGGTGTCCCACTCATTACTAATCCTTTAACTACAGAATTATATAATTCCCATATACTTTGTGCAGGGACAACTCAGCTCGAGCAGTCAATGGGTTAAAATGTGATAACAATCTGTTATGAATGGGGCTTTCTTTTTTACGCAAAGTCGAGTCAAAATTTTATTCCTCAGAATTGAAATTCTTATTGCCAATGATCGTGGGCCTAGCAGTCGCTGAGCATTGCAAATACGGCATTTGTATTATTTTGTCGGCGCATTTAACGCAAGCTCTGCTTCTTGACTGCGCCCTTTTACTTTAATTCTGCTTACTCAATAATTGATTTATGTACTAATTACTCTATCATTTGATTACCATTGTAAATTTATTTTTGTTGTGGAGGTTAAAAAATAAACGTTATTTTGAATTGAATTGAATAGCTATATCGTCTTTGATATTGAACAGAAAACAAGGGAGCGGCATTTCCCATTTTTAACGTATTTTGATATGACGTGGTATTTCTTTTTATTTCTTTTTATATAAATGAAGCTTGGCTAAATTCGCTTGCTCACACCAAGGACATCGACCAAGTGTAATGCAATTATATATTAAAAAAAAATATTGAAAAAGACGATCTGGAAAATCGCATGTTCGACAGACCTCATATTTCAGGTTACTCTAGTCATGAAATTCAATTTTGCAATTTCTTACAGAGAAAATGTATCACTTCCATTGTCTTATTCAATAAGGCTTTTCCCTTTTCCCAAATTTGAATTTACTACATCAAAGAGTAGAAAAGATGAGCGAATTTCACTTCCCAAATACTTTGATCAAGTATGCAAAACCTTCCCCGTTCCTATATATTTCGAGAATATATATGCAACAGGCATACCCATATGCTTGTGTGGATGTGTGTGTGTGTGTGTATATGTGTGTGTGTGTGTGTCTGTGTGTTTATGAGAATGGGGTACAGCGTTTTTTATTCATATTGGTTCTATTGTGATCTGAAAGAAGATTAACACTTTAACAGTTTATGCAACAATTTGAAATAATAATACAACAATTATGTAATGTAATTTGTACGTTCATGTTCCATTCATGGCTATCTCAGATAGTGGAATTTTTTTGTTAAATTATCAGCGTTTTACATGAAAGAAGATTTGGACATTGATTTTCCATCATATGATCTCCAAGTACCTTCAGGGGAAAAGGCATAATTTGCCCAGAGGCCCTGTGGTCTATTAGTACAATGCCTCAGAGATGCCGGGGAATACCTTCAAAAACCCTTCAAGTTATATAAAGAATATGTTCTTCAGTATTTGACGTAGAATTGTACAAAAACATCGCTATCGTGATCCCGCTTATGTCTGAAAATGCCTATACTTCAACATTGCCCTCACTTATCATGCTCATTTAAAAGCAAGATGTTTGTCCCGAAACTAAATTCATTTTAGCCATTTATGAATAATCTCAAAATTTTGTGTAGGTTGTCAAGTAGGTAAAAGAATGAGGAGCAGTATTAATCTAAGTATTAATCTAATTATTAATCTAAGTATTAATCTAAGTATTAATCTATGTATTAATCTAATTATTAATCTAAGTATTAATCAAATTATTAATCTAAGTATTATTCTAAGTATTAATCTAATTATTAATATAAGTATTAATCTAATTATTAATCTGATTATTAATCTAATTATTGATCTAATTATTAATCTAAGTATTAATCTAAGTATTAATCTAATTATTAATCTAATTATTAATCTAAGTATTAATCTAATTATTATTCTAAGTATTAATCTAAGTATTAATCTAATTGTTAATCTAAGTATTAATCTAAGTATTACTCTAAATATCAATCTAAGTATTAATCTAGGTATTAATCTAAGTATTAATCTGATTATTAATCTGATTATTAATCTAAGTATTAATCTAAGTATTAATCTAAGTGTTAATCTAAGAAGGTGTCACACATCTATACCGCATTTTAGTGAAGAGGTAAGACTCATGCACCATTTCCCAAATAAACGCTTTAAAATTTCTTTCTACATTTGTTACGTATCGGTATGGCTAAATCGTGCTTATGATCTTACCATTCTTTCACTAATATTTTTCATTTGTTTGTATTACACCGAGAATCTTTAATGTGAGTGGTATTTATGCGTACATTATTTACAACAACAACAACAAAAATTTCTAATTAAAAAAAAAATCCGTATTGATACGATTTAAATGACAATGTCCGAACAGACAAACTACAAAAAGATTAAATATTGAACAGGTGCGTATAAAATTTGAGCAGCTTCGATTTTTATATCTCTATACTGAGTCATGCAAGAATCCGCTCCAAAATATAGGCGTCGGGCATAAACAATAGATATACCTGTGAATTGTAATCAGTAGGCATCACATTTATGAAATACGTTCACAGTTGACTGCTTAAAGCCCAAGTATAGTTTTGGTAAAAGCGAATATTTTTATCGCCAAATTTTGTCTTCAAATCTACTTAAAAAGAAACATGATATCATATACAAAAGATTGTACGAAAAATTAACAAGTTTTGGAAAAGTTATAACCTAAAGTGTGAAAAAAAATATTTTAGCGTCGTAGCCCCCGACGCGAATTCAATATTTTCTTTCTTGATAAAGGACAGCTTCTCATGAACAGAATTGGATAAAAATTTCAGAATTTATTCTTTATGTATTCCTTTTTAGCATGCTTTAATAAAATCTTGGAAATAATTTTCTATATGCCCGATAAGAAGCAAAATATTGTTATAACCAAGAGAGGGCGCTAAATACGATTTAACGGTCAAATTCAAATTTTCAAAAGAATTCGCTCGTAGAAAAATATGCTATGATCTTGAAATGTGTATAGAAACTATATGTCATGGTATATATCCCCAAAATTCACATTTCTTTAATCTTTACCAAAACTATACATGGGCTTTAAGAACATAAAGTCGTGTTGAATCCTGTTGCTTCCGGGCTTCTATGTGACTGCTGGGGCAATAGGAGATATCTCCACCATAAGGTGCATGATCCATATCTCCAACCTCAACGGTCCTGCCATTGTTCATGCGGCCACCGGAACCCATGAAGATGAAAGATTGCGCCCCAATTTCTTAATGTGCTAAACATCAAGCTTATGAAGTAAAAATATCATGTTAGTTTGAATCTCGGTTTTGCTTTTTCCCCCTTGTACGTACTGTGTATCAATTGTATATAATGGTACGATCGTTCGTTGAAATGAACGTGTTCCAACGATTTTCAATATCCGTCCGTGAAATGTCATATTTCCTCGAAATGGAATTAATAAAAGCAAAAAGACGGTCATGACTTTTATCGCACACCCACACCAAAACGAATTATTTAACCACACCGAAATGACCAGGCCAATTCAACAAAGCCAAATAAACCCGACCAAACCTAAGCAACAAAAAACAACAAAAAAACACATCCAAATCAAAGCTTAATAACAAAACCAATCAAAAACAAAATCTACGAAGCCAAATTACTACAAGATCAATTGAATCATATAACAAACCAATATAAACCAAACCCAATCACCCCCTCAAAAAAATAATAAACCGAACAATGCCAAATCAACACATACACAATCGGACAGAACCTAACCAAACCAAACTAAAACCAAACAATGCCAAATCAATCCATATCCAATCGGACAAAACCTTACCAAACCAAACTAAAACCAAACAATGCCAAATAAACCCATACCAAATTGAACAGAACCTAACCAAACCAAACCAAACCAGAGAAGACCTAACTTAAGCCAGGCTGACACTTTTGGTCATGAATTTGTCATGGCAAGTCTTGCCAGTTTAGGACACGAACTGGGATGATCCCGCACTGTTCACGTATCGATCACGACGAGTTCACTAATAGTTCACGAATGCGTGCTCATCTGTGTTCACATTTACACGAATTGGCACGACGAGTTCACGCATAACTTGCGCATAGTTTGCCCATAGTTTACGCACTTCCCGCACTGGCACGACGAGTTTGCGCAATTCGGATGGTGTCGTGATCCTGTTGAGTTTCTGGAATAACACCGTAATATAATGGCAGTTCTTGACAGTTGTGGAGTGGCGTGCAATGCCACCCATGGGCGCGCATCCTCCCGCATCTTCCCGCATCGTCCCGATTAGTTCACGAACAGTTTGCGCATAGTTCACGACCTGGTCGCGAAATTTTGTCGTGACCAAAATTTTTAACATTTAAAAATTCTCGTTCCGACAAAACATGCAGTCACGATGACTTTAAGCACACTTCAAGCCAGTTTACAACTAGTTTACGCTCTGGAACGACTCGATTCGTGCCAATGCGTACCACAGAATCGTGACAGCCTGGTTTAACCAAGTCAAATGTTACAAAACCAAAGCAACCTAAACTAACCCAACCCAAACCCTGCAAACGGAACCAATCGAATCCAAACTATACAAAGTGGCCTTCGGAAAGCCCCGATGCTATTATTTTTTTTTGTCTCCAAAACGTTGATAGGGGAAAAGTGAAGGGCCCAAGTCCTCCATTGTTCGCAGTTAATCTCAGCATTGGGTGGAGGGGGCAGCTTTCCAGCTGCCTGAACCCGCCTATAAGGATATAATGTAGATATTTGTCTGATGGTCAGTCCTCCGTATTGTAGAAAAATAACCATGATTGTGGATAATATTTCCATGAAATGGATTTGGAAGAGGGTGGCAAGTTTGCACAAAGAGAGAGAGAGCGAACAGAGAGTCCGAGAAAAAGAGGGAGTGAAAGAGAGAGAGGGGGGAGAACAAAGAATTTTAGCCAACAAAATGGGGAAAATGAAAGAGAGAAAGAAAGAGGAAGAGTGTATGTGTGCGCTTGTTTGTGTGTTTGTTGTGCATGGAGATTTAGAAGAAGATCTTGTAATCATGCATACCTTTTAGTTTCATCAAATTTGATATAACTTGGAACGTTTTTGCACTTCGATTTCATTTTTTTGGAAGTCGCCAGACGTGACGTCATATTCAGTCATGTTGGAGGGTAATTCAAGACACATGTGCATTTGAACAAATAAACCAAAAAAAATACGCTAAACATGGGCTCATTGTTTGCTTTTCTAATGTAGCAAATAGATGACGTCATATCAAACCCTATATGGCGGACCAATAGAAAGGCAGACTTGTTTATGACTGAGCACATTCTAAATTTTCCATTCAAAATCCATAAAAGTATATGCATTCTCGGTAACCATGCACTGAGTAAATATCAGAGTGGCAATCTTTTTTATGATACAGTGTGCGTTAGGGAATAAAGCACGAAGGTCAAGTACTGTACCGCCAAATAATAACCGTCACATCTTATGTTAAACCTGCGTCACACCTTTGCCTTTTTAGTTTTAGCCTGCGTTGGCCCTGCGCTTTTAGAAGTAAAAAACGCTTCATTGACGCACAAAGATGCAGGTCATGCAGTGGACTGACGCTCGTCATACGCTCGTTGAGCCCAAGCCGAACGTCAGTCCACCGTCTGATCTGCGTGTGCTGTCCATCAAGGGTGCGTTTTTTTTAATTTCCAAAAACACTAGGCCGACGCTGGCTAAAAACTTAAAGGTGTGACGCAGGCTTTAGATAGCTCATTAGGGTTAGCGGGATTTTCACCCAGATCTCGGAGTCTTCCTAACCTCTTATTTTGATGAGGCCAATTCGAAAAGCTTGCGGCAAAGTTACTTCATTTATTGGACAACAGTTTCCCGCCATTTAGGGTTTATTTTCATTGTATATAGCAAGAACTCATTACGGCGAAGTTGTCTGCGGTGCTTGTTTGGCGCGCATGCAGAGCGAACTGTTTCTTGGTCTGCTCTCGGTTCTTAAGAGCTTTTAGAGCTGTTGATGAATCAGTTCGAGTATGGTTAATCGACATTTAACAAGTCACTTTTAATTCCCAATGAAGTTTACTTTACCCGCGGGCCCCGCTCTGGTCGGGGTGCAGTTTAAACGTGCGGTTTAGGGTCGCTATCTACTGGCGCTGATACGAGATATAAACTGAGAGCAATCGAATTAGAGCAAACGAATGCTCATGACTGTTTCAAAATTGGTGAGGGACAAACTCTTACAGATGGAAATTAACTTGATTCGAAAATACTTTCTATATATAGTGATTATACCTGTTTAAAAATTGCTATTACCAATTGTCCCATCCCCCAAAATGTTGAAAGTTACCAAACTTATAAACCCTAAGATTAGCTCTTTAGATAAGCATTAAATGTTTTTGAGATCGACGGTATAAAACACTTTGGGAGACTTCTTGATGCGAGGCGATCTAAATACGAAAACATTGATATTCCAATATGCATCTTGTGTTTGTAAGGGTACATTGCAAGTATGAAATATAATATCACCTAAATTTAATGTGTATAGAATGTGACCAGACAATCGTTATGAGGTGTTGTGATGTGTCCATATAGCCACATTCTCACATGCTGTATTATTGTCTAATAATGCTTTTGTATTTCGTTTGATTACTCTTTAAGATCGAGTCTCGCAAAGATATTTGATAAACATTTCTCATCGATACACGTCTCACCCATGTTTTTCGGATGCTGTGTCTAGAGGTCTAACCCAGTCCTAGCTAAATAAGGCCCAAAAGGGGTTGCTGACCCTCGACTGACCGGCCATCTAAGAACTAATAAATATTACAGTCACCTTTTTTTCACTTGCCATGCAATTATATGAAATATCTGTAACATTTTAGAAAACCAGGTGAAATACAATATGAAAAGAACAACGTAATTTCAGCTATTCTCCAACTTTTCACCTTTTCTTTGTTTCCGGCATTGCAAATACGAAATATTTTCCAATCACAAAAGAATTTCTTTCCAATCGACAGACGCTATTTTTTAAAACACAATGACATTGGAGGCCATTTTGCATTTTTTTGAGTAATTCTCCTCCACTCGTATACAATCTCTCCCTCTCTCTCTCTCCCTCTCTCTCTTTCCCTTCCTCATTCCTTCACCCCTCTCTCTCTCTCTCTCTCATTCTCCATACTCTCTCAAAATTTTACCTTTGAATTGCGGTATACACTAAGACGCAATCATTCTCCAGTTGCTTCTAATCGGGTTAAAGATTTCGAAAGAAACAGAACATAGTAGAATGAATGCGAAATCTAGACCTTGATTGACTATTTCCGAGATCTTAGCCTTTATCTAGAAATGCATCTAGACAATTGTTGCCGAACTGAAGTTTGTGTCACAGTTTTGGTGGGAAATCCCAGATGGGAAATCACGTGATTTGGACAGAGGCAAAACGGTATTGGGTGAAAGTTAAAGGTTTTAAGCCATTGTAATTTGCACTTTACCTGTAGCTACAGGTGTAATGTAGTCCTCGAACTATTCAGAAAAGGAAAATGGTGTGTGTGTAGGTGTGTGTTTGCGTGTATGGCTGTGTGTGTCTTCGCGTGTTTGAAAAAGTGTACATTATTATGTGCGTCTAGATTTGTGATATAAATATGTGTGTGTTTGTGTGCATGTGTGTGTGCGTGCGTGCGTGTGTGTGTGTGTGTTTGGTCGTTGGTGTATGCATTTAGTGATGCATATTGTCTTATTTTGTGTTTCCGAAGTTACAAGAGTGTACAAAAAGTACACATACACATTTTAAGCAAAACATCCGTTTCGTTAAAGTGCAGTAAATATTTAGTTACATAAACTTGTAAAAGGATTCTAAGATGCCCTTTTCTTGATAAAGATCTAGAGAGTCTGGCTGGTCCCCAGCCATGCATTCAGAAATACTCTCTCTATTTTAGTTCAGCCGCAAAAAAAAAATCAATGCATGGATATTCAAAAAGCCACAAGTGAATTATTCTGCCACTTGTCTGCAACTTATTGATCCTCGTGAATTTATTCTGGAGCAAACATAGAGACACGCCTTTCCCCAGATGTGTTGGTTACTTGTATGCCCCTGTCAAACCATTGGGGTCACACCATACACACATGGAGTGAAAATTTTCAGGATAAACCGCCAGTGACGGGAAGCTATTAAGGCTTAAATGTGCATCGAAACGATGACTTGCGTTACGCGCTTAAAGTCGCTAATGCACCCTTTTATAGGGGCATAATTTCTTTCTTTATCTATTTATTAAAACATATTAAAACAGGATAACAAGATCAATTGTAGTATACAAGGTAAAAATTGGTTTTCATCTTGGTCCTGGAGCAAAAGTATTATCCAAATATCNGTGTATGTGTGTGTGTGTGTGTGTGTGTGTGTGTGTGTGTGTGTGTGTGTGTGTGTGTGTGCGTGTATGGCTGTGTGTGTCTTCGCGTGTTTGAAAAAGTGTACCTTATTATGTGTGTCTATGTTTGTGATATAATTATGTGTGTGTTTGTGTGCGTGCGTGCGTGTGTGTGTGTGTGTTTGGTCGTTGGTGTATGCATTTAGTGATGCATATTGTCTCATTTTGTGTTTCCGAAGTTACAAGAGTGTACAAAAAGTACACATACACATTTTAAGCAAAACATCACTTTCGTTAAAATGCAGTAAATATTTAGTTACATAAACCTGTAGAAGGATTCTAAGGTGCCCTTTTCTTGATAAAGATCTAGAGAGTCTGGCTGGTCCCCAGCCATGCATTCAGAAATACTCTCTCTATTTTAGTTCAGCCGCAAAAAAAAAATCAATGCATGGATATTCAAAAAAGCCACAAGTGAATTATTCTGCCACTTGTCTGCAACTTATTGATCCTCGTGAATTTATTCTGAAGCAAACATAGAGACACGCCTTTCCCAGATGTGTTGGTTACTTTTAGGCCCCTGTCAAACCATTGGGGTCACGCCATACCGACAAGGAGTGAAAATTTTGAGGATAAAACGTCAGTTACAGAATTCTATGAACGCTTAAATGTGCATCAATGAGTAGTGTAACGCCCAAACGCGCCCTTTTATAGGAGCAAATTCATTTATACATTTTGTTGGTTTGGTAAAAGTTGATTTTCGTCTTGGTCCTGGAGCAAAAGAAACATCCCTATATAAAAAAATGTACAGTTAAACGAATAGGTACAATGAATTAATTATCAATAATAGCTAGTAGAAGTAATTAAATTTACATTTGATTTACATACAAAAGGTGAGAAGAGGACCTATTTAAACTCGCAAAGACGCAATGTTTGAGAAAAGAAGGCGAGATATTGACTTGTAAAAACAAGTATCTAAAAGTCGCATTCTCGTCTACCCGATGTATCGAAGGTGCCTTGGCAAGCTTTTGCAGGCAGCAGCCTTTTCGCCACTTGTCTTCTCGTCTGAAAAAAATGGCGTCATAAAAGATTAGTTGATGCTACATTCTCACTTTCTCGTCTTAAAATGCGCGCACCGTGGGGGAGGGGGTTCAAGCGCTAGGGTGGCTAAAACTTTGAGGCTAAAAGGACGCCAAATGGGTGATTTTTTTTTTGGGGGGGGGGAGGGAACGTCGGCTAAGCTCAGCCCCCGGAGGCGCCAAATTTGAGGTGAAGATCCCCGGGGCCTCAAAATACTTGGCGAGCCCATGTTTATAAGGAAAGGCCTTGACGGTGGAGGCGCTGTGGTGTAGTGGTGGCGACTCTCGCCTTTCAACTAGAGGGTCGTAGGTTCGAATCCTACCCATGGCGTCAATTTCCTTCAGCAAGACATTCATCCACATAGGCTGCACTCAACCCAGGTGAGGTGAATGGGTACATGGCAGGAAAATTTATTCTTTGAAATGCCAAGTGCGCCGTGAATGGCTGCCGGGCTAAAGCCAGGGTAATAATAATGTAAAGCACCTTGAGCACTCAGCAGAGTGGATACGTGCGCTATATAAATTGCATCTATTATTATTATTATTACT
>BQKZ01012222.1:0-12483 GCA_036244855.1 Temnopleurus reevesii | reverse complement strand
GTCTTAGGGGGTGTTGCTCAAAAGTTGCAATTGATCGCAAGTTGCAGTTGATCGGGACGCGCCAATCAAAATCATTGTTTCATACACGTCTTATGAAATGCGCGCACCACGCGCGAATGAAAATGCGCGTTACAATTTGCAAAGTTGCAGTTGATTTGCAGTTGATTTTGAGCAACACCCCATAACGGAATTACAGAATTTGGAAGTCAATGGGTTAATCATATTTAAAAAAAACCCAGCATTTTCCAATGAAAGTGGTCCTTTAAGAGAACAAACATACCTCAGTAATTCAATTGTCATGTAACACATATGCATATAGACATTAATATATTATAATTCTTTGATACAAACTCGTTTCTCCTACCATTGCACGCGTCATAAACAAGAGTAGTAAACACAGATACACAATAAAATTCATACTCTCCTGTTACCCTGGCAACGATTATTAAGAACCAGGAAAGAGAGTTAGACAGAAAAAAATGATACCATTATTACTTTTATGAGATCTCTTAAATAGTTCAGATACAGTATATATATCACAGTATGAATATATACAATTATATACAGCATGGTTGATTTTCATATATTACAAGTTGTTTATATATATATAAATATGTATATACTACCACAAAACTTAGCTACTCTAAAGCGATTAGTACTTTAATAATGCAGAAATAATGGGCAGAAATTGTGTCTGGCCAAATTACATATTTTGCTTTTCTATTTGACCAGGAGGGTTACCAAAGAAGTACTAAATTGTAGTAACAAAGGTAAAAAAAAAAATTAAAAAGCCCCACCGGATGGCGTTTCATGAACCTTGCTGCTGGCGACAATTAGTCAGCGCTGAATAATCCAATGTAATCATCCTTTTGATTGGATGAAAAGCACTATCGTTGACTGTTGCTATGGTAATTGTTGGAGGCTGACTACTTGTTGCTGGAGGCAAGCTTCATGAACCTCTTCCAGGGTGGTGCTTCATCAAGTCATTTTTTTTTTCAAAGATCTATAGCAATTTATATTATTTCTTTCACAAATTGATTGGAAACTTGGTGGTATAGCATCCAAGCACATGCTTTAGTTGCTTGATGACACATTTTGTAAGTGGCATCTTAGCGCATGATATGCTCGAGGATTACTCCACATTTCTACTTTGAGTAATACTCTATGTTTAAAATGACTTTAATCTTTTGTGTGTGCTTTTATTCAGGCCTGGGGCCTGCAGCATGATTTTTTATTCTTTTTTTGCCATAGCAAACTCTGGAAAGAGTAATTTTGCAACGGCCTGAAAAACAGAAAACAACATTGGGCAGCAGCCCCCATGCCCCCATTCTTTGTAGACCTGCTAAAGATTCTTGAAGATGCTCATCATGAAAATCAATCTGTAACCATTTGTATCCCTCATAGTCATTAACTAAAAACAAAATCAAGATCTCATCATCTATCTCCAAGCATATCTAATTTGGTTCTAAAATAGAGTTATCATCATAGTATTGGTAAATGATGGAAATAACTGAAAAGAACAATGTAGTGCATTTCGTCCGTGTTTTCATGAAGTGACGGGAGCCGACGGGTATTGTTTCACGAAGACAAAGATATCACGAGATACGCCAATTCAACAGGCATCCTGTCAAACAACCTTTTACTTCTATAGATGGACACGTTTCAATGAATTTGTAAGTCTTTTTGTGTAACAATGCCCTCTAGCTCCCGTCAATTCGTGAAAACACAGACGATTTGTATAGCCAATTAAATAATTTTATGATTCAATAATTTCAATTATTAAATTTCCATATTAGCTCTACAAATGCACTGCATCAATCTTTTGATTTAATTTGGTTCTATGTAAGATACAATATATATTAATCTAACCACTCTGTTGAGAAGCCTCTTTGTTATGAGAATTCATTCTCTTCTACCCTCAACAGACTGGTAAATGATCCTTTCTTAATGCATCAGTAGCACATGGCTCAGCTTACTTAGAATTGCAATTAGGGTATAGAAAAGGTTCCATTCTTTTCCTCACGGTTGACAAAAGAGGTGGGTTATCCCTCTTCAGTGCAAAGGCTACGGAAGCTCATCATTACATTCGAGAGTAAATCAAAGCCCTGCCTTGTTCATGAAGCCAAAAAATTGTTGTATTCTTTCTACATTCCTACCAAATGTTCCAAAATAACTGAAAAAACAACAATATTCTCTTTTTTTGTTGCATTTAAATAAATGGTATTTATGCGTTCAACAATTGATAATGTTCATTGTATACCTGGAAAGAACCGCTTGTGGTTGGTTTAGCAGTGCGCACCTTTAAGGTGACTTGCTCTGAATCCAATGACCGGGTAATAATAATGTGAAGTGCTTTGGTCAGTCATGATAGGAACTGGTAAAGCACTATTTAAAAAAAATAAACCTGGGCTCTATTGCATAAAAAGTTGCATTGAAACACAAGTCCTAAACACGCGCTCCTAATTGGTTGAAAATGGAGTTGCGTTAAATTTTCTTACTTGCGTTTAAACGTTAATTTTTATGCAATAGGGCCCAGGACAACCTCAGGCAGAAATTTGAAATGATTGCTTAAAAAATGAATAACAGTTGGCAGATAAGTAGATGTTTCACTAGGCAATCAACTAAGCAAGAATTCCTGTGAGAAATTGATGACTACAAAAATCATAGTCCAATCCTTTGCCCATAGTTGTAAAAGACTCTGGTGATTATCCCTTTCACATATATCA
The DNA here is from genome assembly GCA_036244855.1 of Temnopleurus reevesii. Taxonomy (NCBI): domain Eukaryota; kingdom Metazoa; phylum Echinodermata; class Echinoidea; order Temnopleuroida; family Temnopleuridae; genus Temnopleurus; species Temnopleurus reevesii. The sequence goes on along the minus strand of BQKZ01012222.1, from coordinate 9,757 downwards.
TTCTGACATTAACACATTACCTCTGGCAGTTGATCATTACAACAAACTGAGTCCAATCTTCACTCCTTTCTCACATTAACTGGTATGTAATCCGTTCTCAATGCATCAGCACTGAATCATTACATTGTTGCTCAAAAATGAAAATCAAAGCCCACTCTTTATTTTAATTTCTCAAATAGACTGGTGTGTTACCCCTTCGTAATGCATCAGCATAATCATCACACTGTTGTTGAAAATGGAAATTTGAGTCCCCTCTATTTCCATTTCTCATATGGACTGCTGTGTTATCATTCTTTGATCTGTCAGCACTGTTGCTAATATTTAAAATCAGAGCCCACTCTTCTTCCCATTTCTCACAAAGACTGGTATATCATCTTTTCTCTTTGTATTAGGACAGAATCAATACATCGCTGATCAAAATGAAAATCAGAGTCCAGTCTTCTTCCAATTTCTAACATAGACTGATGCATTATTACTTCTCAATGTATCCATTTCTCCCATAGACTGGCATGTTATACCTTCTCTACGTATACATACTGAATGGCCAACTTGCTAAATATTAAAATCCGAGTCCACTTTATTCATCAAGAGGGATTAAAGACTGGTGCACAAACCCAACTTCATACAATGTCCATGGATGTTTCACACAGGTTGTGTGTATTGCTACGGCTGCTATCATGATAAACAGTCTTGGATTTTGCTTATCCACTCCTCAGCTGCTGCTTTTGTGTCTGCTATGAAGTTGTATACTCGCTTTGTTGTCTTTAACTGAAAAATAATAGATCCAAACACGGAAAATAAAAAAATAATAATAGTGTTAATTCACTACATTCACTCTACATATTTGAAAGTAAAAAACTTTTGTGCAACTTATGAAGCCAATTCCATAAATCATGAATGCCTGGTCAAGGGTAAACAACATCTCAAAGAAATAACTGTTCATGGTAGTGTTTCACCAAGAAAACATAAAGAATGACTTTACGAACGAGTGGTATCAGTTCTTGCACTGAATGATCAAGAATCTTATGTGTATCGAACTCATGGACTTGCTCTAGACTTTCTTCAAATCATTCATAACTTCTGGAATGATTTAGTGCAACATCTATCAGCAAAGTGCTCTCAAATAATTATGACTTGAGGAGTTCATAAAAATGAATAAGATCACAGAAAACTCTAAGGGTTGGACACACAAAAATGCTATTTACTGTATGAGATTGCCAATTTTTTTCCCAACTTACATAAAAAATTCATTGTCTTCAACTTTCTTCCGTGCCGAGGGGTTGGCGAAGGCTGGTTGAACGGATTCTACCTCCTTGAGATCTAACAACTCCTTACAGCGAGGGCCCTCACTTATTTTTTTGTTTGATTATTGGGTGTTTGCAAAACTCTCTCTCTCTCTGTTCTCTCTTCCATACTTACGTCAAAGAATGCATTGTCTTCAACTTTCTTCGGTGCCGAGGGGTTGGCGAAGGCTGGTTGAACCGACTCCACCTCCTTGAGATCTATAAACCCCTTGCAGTGAGGATCATTACGTGCTTCATAGTACCTCAGCTGTGAGGGGAAAACAGAAAAAGAAATATAACATTTGTAATTCATTCACTGGTGAGTGATAGAACAACTGTACACTGCATGAACATTATTTTTTTCTGGGAAGATTGTAGGTACTTATTAATATACTATCCTTTTTGATACCCCACTCTTTGTCTGTTGCTTGTATTTTTCGAGATACTGCCCAAAGCCCTGATGAACGAGCTGAATAGACACGAGCACTAATCATGGTGACATGGAGATGATGATGATGATGATGCTGGTGGTGATGGTGGTGATGATGATGATGATGATGCTGGTGGTGATGGTGGTGATGATGATGATGATGAGGGTAATGATGATGATGGTGGTGGTGGCAGCTGTGGTGATGGTGCTGATGATGATGATGATGATGGTGGTGGTAGTGGTGATGGTGATGATGATGATGATGATGATGCTGGTGGTGATGGTGGTGATAGTGGTGATAGTGATGATCATGATGATGGTGATGATGATGCTGATGATGATGATGATGATGATGATAATGATACTAATGATGATGGTAAATGCTAATTCTAATGGCATTCCTCATTCAGCCCTGCATATTCGTGCCAAGCAAAGATAAAATGTCAATCATGTCGTTGTTTAGAGATGGATTAAAATGTTGCTTATTATAAGGATTGTTGTCTTGCTTTCAATAGCTTAGGTTGTATTTTTGTATATATTTCACATTCAGCTGTTCACAAGGAAAACATAACCAATGAGAAATGAGCATCTCAAAGGGCATTGAGTGGGGTTGCGGACAAAGGTAGATTCATACCTGATGCTTCTGTGAGTCGAGAACGAACCATCTTTGCTTCCAACCTTTCAATCTCGCTCCTCTCTTATATAGATGACCTTCATGTGACCTTGTCTCATCTATCAGGTTGTTAAATTGCTCGTAACCTACAACGATGGATGGAAGAAAAACAAATACAGTTTTGCACAAATGCTTAAAACGAATAATCATATAATCTTATGAAAATAGTCATCATCCCTCTTGCAAAGGGTTACACAGTCTTGTACGACACCGACACATACTCCTTCATTTCTTTTCATTTTTTTAGCATCCTCCTCTTTGTCATATCTTTTTATGTAACCTTTGGTCTTCATGCCATCAGTTTCAACATCCTACATTCTTTTCACGGGTTACTTACCTTCCCTCCCCAACATGTGGCCTATCTATAATAATAATGATAAACAACATATATAAAGCACCGAATAGGAAATGTTTCTTAGGGGGTATTGTTCAAAAGCTGCAATCAATCGCAAGTTGCGATTGATCCGAACGCGCCAATCAAAATCATGGTTTCATTCGCGTCTTGGTAAATGCCGTGTGCGAATGAAAATGTGTTACAGTTGGCAAAGTTGCAGTTGATTTGCATTTAATTTTGAGCAATACCCCCTAAGTGGGCTGTGCATTATTGCCCGGCTATTGTATGGCTACCATTTGGTGCTCACTCAATCTAAACACATCTCAAAGCATGAGTGATGGAATTATGAAAAATCATAATCTTTCCTCCATATTTGGAGTGGGTAGAAAGTCAACATATTGATAAAGGACACTCACCCTCTGTGAAGGATCTGACGTTATCTGTCGTCGGGGTGTGGGCGGGGTTATGAGGGTCTTCTTTAGTAACCTGTCTGGTAGGGGCGGAGCTTTCCTTGGTGGAGCCCCTCCTTGAGCATTGCTTTGGGACCTGGGGTACACACTTTTCGTGGACGTTGTATCCACAGTCTGAGCACTTCATACCTGTGTGAGAAAGATAGATTGGGTTATGTGAAGAATATTAGTAATACTATTGTCATTCCTCCATCATCAACAACATCACCATTCTTAACATAAATATCATCTTCATTATCATAATCATCATCATAATTATTGTCATCAGTGACAGCAATGCCAAAACCTTCTATTCCTCCTTCACTCATCATAATTACCATAATCATCTCCGTTTCCATCACAAAAAAATATTATCATAGTCGTAGTCGCAATCATTATCCCCTAATCACCAGAACAACCACTGTAACCATCACCACGACCAACACCACCATCAACATCATCGTCATCGTCATCATCATCATCATCATCATCATCATCATCATCATCATCATCATCATCGTCATCATCATCATTATCAACATCATCACCATTACGATCACCACCACCACCACCACAACCACCACTACCACCACCACCACCACCACTACCATCACCATCACCATCACCACCATCACCACCACAACCACCACTTTCATCATTACCTGTGCAACCCTGCTTGACCACACCAAACAGCATCTGATTGCAGAAGTCACAGCTGGTCGGAGTCATGTAGCTGCAAGGCTCAAAATGATGCGGGAAGTTGAAGCCCTTCGTCTGTGGCTCTCCAATGTTCTTGCCCTGTGAGAGCAAGAAAATATGAAATCACTGATTGTTTCTGGCTTTGTGATGTTTCTAGTGGGAACACTTGTAATAAGTGCATAAAGGAGGGCTCCTCACCAAATCTGCATGCATTCAGAACATTTCACATGTAAGCAAAAAAAGTAAAGAAATAATAATCAATTTCAAGATAATAAATGTATAGTAGCAATAATATCCAACTAGTCTTTCTCATGCATTTTAAAAATTGATCTGTTTATTCTTTTCAGGACTAAAAGATAAAAAATCTTATGCTGAATTGCTACAATCTTATTTCCACGCAAAATTTTATCTCACTCGAAACGTCAGAAAATACATAAAAGTATCAATTTTCAAAGAGACTCATTTTCTTTTAAGTAAGAAAATTCTATTTTGATACTATTGTATAAAAAGAACTTGACTGAATATGATAAAAATCTAACTAGTTGATATCTTTATCACTACTAACTCACTCTGACAAGAATATCAATGGTCGTCTTCTTGTGAGCCGTCATACTCTGTACACGGGCTTCCTCGGTTGCTTGTGACGTTCTTTTTCTTCTCGTCACAAACCTTGCTTCTAAGTGTTCTAGGAGGTGCTTCCAGATCTTGTGTTGCTTGCCAAGATCTGATTCTAACTGTCTCATTTCCTGTAAAAAAAATAATAAAAATACCGGATTGAAGTTAAACATTTGGGTGCAAGATATCAATTTGTAGACTTCCCCCATGTGATGGCGCTTAGGTTGCTGTTATTCAGGGATTTTAGCATCCTCTAATTAGAACACTAATCATAATTCATCTAGTCCCTATATGAATGTACTCCCCTTCCTGTCTTCATCCTCCTCACCCTTGTTATCCTTGTTCATAGCCTACTCACTATCCTCATCCTCTTCCTCTTTCTCTCCCTCCTCACCCTTGTTATCCTTGTTCATGGCCTACTCACTATCCTCATCCTCTTCCTCTTTCTCTCCCTTCTCCTTTATCACCATATCGTCCTCATCATCCTTACCACCATCCTTATCCTCTTCTTCCTCCTCTCCCATTCTCCTCCTTCTACTTCTCTCCTCCCCCTTCAATAGCCAATCCTCTTCTTGTTCTTGAGTCAATAGACCAGATTCGTAATGTATTGACATTTTTATGCACGCTTCCTTGTCAAACGCACAATAACCAACTATTTGTTCATCTGTTATTAAATAATGATGACATTGCAATTTGAAGGAATGTGGATAGCACGCAGTGGTTGTCGCTAAGTTGGTCAAGCTACAATGTTTGTCCAACCTAGCAACGTTAATGTATGAACGTGGCATTCTGACTATTGTACTCCCATTATTTTCTGACTGTGGAGACATAGTTTGATTTGGGGCAGATGTGAATATATTTGAACACATTACGAAAGTGGTCTATTATTAAAAAATCTACTTACTTCCAAGAGCCACCTATGAATATCCGGTTCGGCATGAGACACATCATCATAGCTCGCATTCACTGTTCTTCTATCAGTCTGCTCTAGCGGTTGTTCGTTATCCTCATTCGTGGCTGACTCGAAGAGCTCAACGTCGAACGAAGGTCCCCCATATAGATTCTCTTCAAGATAGTAGTCCCAGATTTTTAAGCTGGAGACGTTGGTGTATGGCCTCAAGACCTAAAGGAATTAAACATGAATCATTGGAAACTTTCATCAGTATCGTGAAAATATAAATTGATAGCGTTCTGTAATCATACAAAAAAAATTTTATCTTCCTGTGACAGTTCCAGTAAGATCCAATAACTTCATCAGAATATTGCTGAACTGATAATGAGATGATCTGAAGCTGATTTTTTTTTTCAAACACAAAGAGCTGCCAATGTAGCAATTAACAATATCAGTTTGTCATTTATTTAAGGAAGGTGTCAAAGCCTAGATGTGTCACAAGAAAAATATTGCAATATGAAACAAAAATTATATCAAAGGTAAACTTTTATTATTGATCACTAGGATATAGTTTACTATGTCAATAAATTGTTTGGCAAAAGTACTTTTTTGCAATCACAGTTCATCTCATGAGGACATATTTGGTTTGGCTATTTGGCTATTCACATTCTAATATTCAAACTAATGAAGTTAGGCATCTTGATATGAACAGTGTAATCAACACCTTGGATGACTTGGGGGAGCACATCCATTAACAAAATTTTGTTACAAATCTATACTCTTAAAATGGCTAAGAATTAATCTACCGTCTTGCTTAATATCTTTAGAAATCGTTGCTCAAAAAGTAACAATAATTCTACCTCATAACAAAAAATGAAAATCCATCTAGTTTTCTATTTTTCATTGAAAGATGTCTAGATTATATGAAAAGATTGAGCTAAAATAAAATGGCAAAAGATGAAGTGTGCTGTAACAGAAGGGGAAATTCTACCAAGTTCCACGTTGTGAAAGAATAGTTCCAGCAACCAGAAATGCAGAGAGAGTAAAAATTTAAATAAAAAAGAACTTGAAGGAATTTCCTTACAGGCTTTTTTTTTCTAAAATGATGATTTCAAACTCTACAAACTAGAAGAGATGAACTACTGTATAAGCCAATATTTTAGCGTACAGATATTTTCGCGATTTCAGACCAGTTTGACACATTGGCGTGTTATTATTTTCACTATTTTGACAGTGTTTGTACACAAATGAATGGGCAAAACAAGAGTGAAAATTTTCGCGCAATCCATAACCGTGAAATTAGCGAAAATAAAACCATCACGAAAATTTCAGCTTATACAGTATTATAGAGGAAGCTGAAGATAAAGTTACCATGCCAACCAAGAATGCAGAGAGAAACGAACGCTCGATAAGTTTTGAAAAAACTATGATGAGAAGCGAGAAAGATTTACACATCTAAGCCTTTTCGCTTCCCTCGCACACCAAGAGCTTTCGATTTTCAAAAAAAATTGGAACTACAGAATAATTTACATCATTTACTGTCGTATGCGGTGCGAACTGGAAGTTATAGAAGAGGGGAGAACGGCTGTGGTACTTGTCCATGTACGCCCAGAGGGATTTGAGGGGTGGGCTAGGCGTCTCGCTGTCGCTGTCTCCGCTCTCGTCGATTCTCGACGGCCGCCTGTCTTCGTATACCTGGGTAGCTGTTGATGAAAAGAAAATATTTGAAATTGAATCAAGGAAAGGATACTTGTCCATCCTTACAGTATATCCATATCCTCTTACCGTTTACTTTCAGTTTTTCTCCGGTCTGTTTATCTACTCATTTTTCGTTACTTATATATTAAATTTGATTCATTATCTATATATAAGTACTATCATTATTATCATCCCTACCCTGAAATTAATTCACTTTACATTATTTCATTGACAAGCAGTTTCTCCTCTTAATGCTATTCATTGATTCATAGTGAATTTAAACTGTAACTTTTCCTACTATTTCTTTCCTCTACACCTACTTACCCATTGAAACTGAATTCAAACTTGGTCATTTCAAGTTTTGCTGAGTTTATATTTTATCACATTCATAGTAATCTGAATAATACTAAAATTGAATTAGTGATGTAAGAAAAATGAATCTTCATTCATCATTAACTTAATATATAGAACCTCTTTTCAATTGTGGTGTTATTTCTCTATCTACATGTAACTTTGATGTTAATCTATATAATATACATGAACATCAAAACCCCACAAATTGCATGTGAATAAGGGAAAAAATGTTCAGAAGCCCAAGAATGAATAAATTAAAAAGAATTGCATTGTACAGTTGGATGTTTTTTTCTTTCTGGAACAGCTTTCATGCAGGTTCTATTTCATCTGTTTACATACAAATTACTAAAAATTACTTCTCAGTTTAAATTTCTTATGTTTTCTGTGATATGTCAATTCCAGTATTTAAAGTATGAGGGGAAAATAAATAAATAAAATTGGGCTATTTAAAGGGGTCAGTTGGTTGAGGGCAAGAAAACAATATTTTTTCCATACCTGCTTGATACCTCTCGTAGTCTGAATCCCACATGAACGTCTGGAATCGATTTGAAACGCAGTGATAGGCGATCATTTTGAGAAAGTACTGGTTGAATTCAAACGACAAAGGGAACTGGGAATGAACCTGTAAAGGACAATGAAAGAAAAATAATAAAAAGGATAGTTACTTGACAGCAATTAGATAATATTGTGTGATACATTACTAAAACGACAGAGGGAACATGGAAGTAAGCGAGATGAGAGGAGATTAAAAAAAATTGAAAGGGTTTACTCTTTCTCTCTTCTTCTTCTGGCGTAAATATTCAAATTTGAATGATGCATGCCATAAAACTCTATTTCTATCTGTCTCTCTCTCTTATCATTTTTGGTTGAGTGTAAAGAGCAGTACTGTATTAATTGAATATATAACACAAATATCAAATGAATCAGTATCAGAATTAAATATCAATTAGTTACCTGATGAACACAGTCAAGGAACTGGAGAAAGACTGGAGCAAACCCGCTGGCCTGGTGGGCGATGGTTTGATTGCTGCGGTGCGTGAATCGATGACCAAACGCTAACCATTCCTTGTCGACCAACACCTTGAATCCTGCCAGCGTTCTGTAGTAGGGGTCCATTAGGAGCTGTGCTAGCGAGCTCACCTAAACAGCAATTAGAAGATAGTTTAAATAATTTTGCTGATGAAAAAAAACACTCTCTGGAAAAGCTCTGGTCACAAAAGTGTGTGAACCAATAATGAATTGTTAAACATTCCTTGTCGACCTACATTTTGAAACTTACCACTATTCTGTAGTAGGGGTCCATTAGAACATTTTTTTCCCAAATGTATTTAAAAGATAATTGAAATCCCTTTGTAAAATGACCTAGTTTTGGACANACCCCGACTCGTTGTTCTGAGGCAGTTAACTGTGAATTAACAAAGAGTTGGGGTGAATCGTGTTGCTTCCGGGGTCCTATGTGACCAGGGCTTAAAAACATTGAATTTGAATGACTTGTATGCAAGTAGAAAAAAATTAACAATATTTGATTCTTCTTAAAAAGAACCTTTCTAACTTTGTTTCATTACTAATTTCCTTCTCACTCTTCTCGTTGACCGATTCATTACCTGATGAACACAGTCAAGGAACTGGAGAAAGACTGGAGCGAACCCGCTGGCTTGGTGGGCGATCGTCTGATTGCTACGATGCGTGAATCGATGACCGAATGCTAACCATTCCTTGTCGACCAGCACCTTGAACCCTGCCAGCGTTCTGTAGTAGGGGTCCATTAGGAGCTGCGCTAGCGAGCTCACCTAAAAAGCAAATGATACATAATTAAAAACAATGCATGTGAAAAACTGGCAAGATCACCTAAACAGCGGTTAAAAGATGATTTAAATGAATTTGTTAATGTGAAAAAAATATTTTCTGACAAAGCTCCGGCTATTATCGTGTGTGAGCTGATGACTGAATGTTAATATTTTGACCAACATATTGAAACCTGCCATCATTCTGTAGTAGGGGTCCATTAAAACATTATTTATCAAAATGTATTTAAAAGATAATCTAAATCCCTTTGTAAAATGACCTAGTTTTGGACATTACAATTGTGGTGACTTGCATGAAGTCTACACTATGAAAATTATAATGTAATGCTAATGCCACTCCCGGATTATACGGTACTATGCAATTCACCCCCCCCCCAAAAAAAAAACATAAACAAAACGTTTATGTGTTAAGCAATACAGTTGAGGTACATTGCAAAAGCACATTATGATCTTAAAACTTGATATTACACTACGGGGGTGTTGTTCAAAAGTTGCAATTAATCGCATGTTGCAGTTGATCGGAAC
>BQKZ01012219.1:0-15579 GCA_036244855.1 Temnopleurus reevesii | reverse complement strand
AGAAAGCTTGATATAAAATAGCCACTAGGAATATATACAGCCCACATGCTCATCCAAGACATACAAATCTGGGACGGGATAAATATACTTTTCATAAAGAGCACTGACCAGCATGGTAAGAGCTTTATATTGAAGATGAAATGTTAGCCTGAAGATATCATTTCATGACCAAAGTTATATCAACATTTCAGACTCTGAGACAAGCAAGGTAAAGAAGTGAGTTTTTATTTTATCTTTAGTAAGGCCTGTTAAAATGATGTAGCTTTATTTAGCATGAATATACAGTAGGAGATGGTACAGATAGGAAATAAAGCCTGCACAATTAACTTCTCCCAAAATTCTCAGGAGAACAAGAAACAAATGAATTTATAGCTGGTTATCTGATTTATCAAATCTATGCGAGCTTTACAACTGATTTTATTTGTTTGTTAAACATATGATGCAACTGAAAGAATATCAATATAGCAATGTGAAATGTCCTGGGAACTGTGGCGAGGGAATACTTTTCCTTGTATTACATCATGATTTGTTATGCATTTTAGCTTGATTACTACACAAAATATGCTTTGTTCAGCAACTTTTTCACATAGAACTGTACAGTAAAGTGGTAAGATTGTTTCAAAGTAAAATTATTCCCTGTATGGCATAAATCAATCATAAATTGCAACTTTGTCATGAACAGCAAAAACTGTATTCAAATCACACAATGGCAAATAAGGCCCCCAAAAATTATTGGGATGCCCTCAAATGACTTTTCAAAGCATTGGTTGGTCAGAAAAAAAAAATTTCATTTATTTTTTATTTTAAAAATAGTTCAGGTCTGGCTATTATTAGAGGGATAGCCGGTTGAGAAAATCCAAGTTTTTTTATGCCTAGGCATCAAAGGTTGTGCAACAGTTACCTTTTCTTGATGAGGTGGCAATTTAAAGCGTAATTCCACATCACCAAATGTGTGACCCATTGCTCCCCCCCCCCCCCTCTTCTCTCTCTCCTCCCCTCATTACCCTCTCCCTAACTCCAACCCCTACATCCTTCCCTCCCTACTCCTTCCTATCCTTCTCTCCATATTCTTCCACCCTCTCCACCCCTCCTCCTCTCACCAATCTCCCAGATTCGACCAAAGATTAACATACTCAAATGCGGGCCGCTCTAAACACCTTTTACGGTTTCCTGCTTCACAGGAATCCTTCAAGATGGTGTTAAGATGCGGAACTCGCNACGGCAGAACCGACATTCTCTTCACTATCTCCTCTCATTCTTTCCTATTCTTATAATTCTACATGTAGTTTGTTCATCTCCCTCCCATCCACTCCTAATCTTTCCGCAATACTGATAGACACCTCTAGAGTATTAGGTTCATCTATTTTTGGAAAACAATGAAATATTCAATATTTTTATCTTTATCCCTTTCTTCTTAAAACAGACAGTAGAATTTGCATTCCCTTCACTATCTTCTCTCATTTTCTCCATTCTTATAATCCTAGATGTAGTTTGTTCATCTATCTCCCATCCATTTCAAGAGTATATATATTTAAAGAGTACATATTTCATCTATTTTTGGAAAACAATTAGATATTCAATATTTTTATCTTTACAAGGTAGATATTCCCTTTCTTCGACTAGTCGCTCTTTGATCATCTACAACTCCCCTCTTTCAAACCAACTCCCGCCATCATATCCTCTCCTCCAGCAACATTCTTCTATTTCACCATCCCTTTCTTCTTAAAAACAGAACTGCAGAACCGTCATTGCTGACTCCATATGTGCATGAACATTGGAACAAAATTTTGATTATGCGAGCTGGATCACGTTCACATGCCTACGCATTCCACCGTTCTACGTTCTACGTGTTTGTGTAGCAGCTGCATTCTGATTATGTCAATGTTATTAACTTCTTTAATGATATGGTCCACAATGTCTCATATCTCATGCCAACAAACGCAAGCAGACAAACAATAGTGTGTGTATAGAAAATTGGAAAGTGTACAGGAGGAATTCTGAATTATAATGATATGCTAGGTATCGGAAAACATTTGGCATTTAATTGGTGATTCTACACAATATTGATACATGTAGTTGAATACTGTATGATTTAAGAAGTAAATATTTCCTATGAAATTGTGATTTTGAATTCAATATTCTGTGCTTAGTTAAATTCACCACCAATTTCAACTAACAAGTTGATATTGTGCAAGTAGTAGCAAAAAAAATTATTGCTGCTTTAATTTCTAATTGGTGTGGTGCTAAATTGACATTTAGTTTTATTTCCTCCCCACACCCCAAAACAGATTTTCAAGGAAATTTTAAAATTTGAATTGAAATTTTCAAACAAAAGAATGCTAGTCACTTAGACAAACAATACTGTTTGTATAAAAATGGGAAAGTGTACATGACGAATTCTGAATTATAATGAGGCGCAATGTATCAGAGAACATTTGGCATTTAAGCTGTGATATCATACAATATTGATATGTATTTGAATAATNAATATTGATATGTATTTGAATAATGTATGATTTAAATATTTCCTGTGTATTTCTTATTTGGAAAATTCTGTACTCAGTTGAATTCACAAACAATTCTAACTCTAGTTGATATCAGAAAGGGTAATAACTATTGCTGTTTTACTTTGCAATTAGTTTGGTATTAAAAGAAAATGTATGCTGGGACTTGTATCAGATTTGTGTTGGGGTACATTAAATTTAAACAGTAAATATTTCCTTAAAAAATCATGCTTTTGAATTTGAGGTGTGATTTTAAGAGTAACCATTTCCTGATGAATAACACTTTTAAATTGAATAGCCAGTACTTAGTTGAAATGTACATGTACACACCAATTCTAACATCAGTTCATATGTATCAAGAAATAAGCAGATACAAAAATTGCAGTACCATTCGCGACATTGCTCTAGAATTGCTTGTTAGAAATTTGTTGTTGTTTTTCTTACACCACACATGGAATTGAATTAAATTGAATGAATTGAAATGATTGTTATTTTTCAGAAAAGAAGTACCAGGATGTATTATAATTAAAACATATGGTGCTTTGTATAAGTCCATGATTTGATGTTTTGTATAATTCCTTTAGATTCCAATTACAAAGAGCTTTTCACAAGATCCTTTTTTAATAAGGCATAATAAACAAAATATTAAAACGATAGGTAATTCACAGTCATTAGGATGCTAATTTTTCCTTTCAAGCTATTATACATGTACCTGTAGCACGTAGCGACCAGCTACATATTACATCATGTCTATTGGGGACTGAAGTCCTTCATTACCAAGCATTCTTTACACCAAATAAAAGAAAGCTTCATGGTTAGATTTCAATATCATTCAATAAAACGTAAGCATTTTTGTACAATATTTGCATCCCGCTAGCATGAAGCTTGTGTTTGTTTTTCTTTAAAAAAATAAGGGTTAACAGACAAAATGCCACAATGCTACACAATTTACTGCAGTAACAAAGATGCAGTCTTTCCTTTCCGAGCCATTAGCATGGAGCGGCCAGCTAATATTACGGATGTCATGTCTATTGGCGACCGACGGCCATCGTTACCAAGTGTTCTTCATGAAACAAGGCTCCATGGGTCAAATTTAATATTTTTCCATAAAAACTGAGAATTTTTGTACAATCTCATTCTATTCCAAACACGGAACTTGTCAGAGGTAATAAACAAAATACCACAATGCTACACAATTAAGTGAAGTCACAAATGTGCAGAATTTTCTTTTTGAGCCAGCTAATATTACAGATGTAATGTCTATTGATGAACTGATGGCCATTACAAGCCAGGGTTCTTCATGCTTATTAACACAAAAGTCACTTGTAAGTTTTGATATTTTTCAAAACAGATTTTTTTTTTTTTTACAATATCCTTCTTTCCTAACATGAACCTATAGGGTCTTTTTTCCAAATAGAGGGTTAATAAACAGAATGTAACAATGCTAGGCAATTCACTGCAGTCACAAAGATGCAGATTTTGATTCTGAGCCATTAGCATAGAGGAGCCAGCTAATATTACGGATATCATGTCTATTGGCGACCAACAGCCGTCATAACCAAGCATTCTTCACCCAAAATAAAAAAAGGTTCCATGGTATTAAATTATATCCATTTATTTTACATTAAAACTGATCATTTTTCAAAAACTACTTTGTATTATGATAAAATAGAACTTGTTGCAAGCTTTTAAAATGACAGAATAAGGATAAATTACTATGAACGGCAATTCACTGGAGCAAAAATCATGAAGATTTTCCTTCGAAGCCATTAGCATGGAGCGGCCAGCTAATATTACGGATGTCATGTCTACAGTATTGGCGACCGACAGCCGTCATAACCAAGCGTTCTTCACGCCAAATAAAAGAAGGTTCCATGGTATTAAATTATATCCATTTATTTTACATTAAAACTGATCATTTTTCAAAAACTCCTTTGTATTTTGATAAAATAGAACTTCTTGCAAGATTTTAAAATAACAGAATAAGGATAAATTACTATGAACGGCAATTCACTGGAGCAAGAATCATGAAGATTTTCCTTCGAAGCCATTAGCATGGAGCAGCCAGCTAATATTACGGATGTCATGTCTATTGGCGACCGACAGCCGTCATAACCAAGCGTTCTTCACGCCAAATAAAAGAAGGGCTCCACCGTAAGATGATATATCTGCTCGTGCTCAACCCATACAGGGCAGAACTCACAAGATGCTGTTGATCGCTATAAATAAACTATTCCAAGATTTGAAGATCTCGCTATTCGGGGAGTAGGCTTACATCATGTGAATGTGCAAATCATTTTGGCAACATCACATATTGCTATAGAAACTGATAAGATGCATGAACAGGCAGTTTTACGAATAAATATACATTTACATGTATGTGCGTTTCTTGCCAATGAACAGAGTTACATGGGATCCTTAAACCGCTAGATAACATTGAGATTACAATATTTGGAATCAAGTTTGTATACATTACTTGTTGCATTGTCGAGCAAGCCTTGAGCAAGCTTTAGGATTGTCAAGAACAAGATTTGTGTTATAGGTAGACATGAAATTTTCCTTTCTTAGTAAACCCGCCTATTGAATCTCTGTCATAACCCAGCATTCTTCACCCCAAATAAAAGAAGGGCTCTACCGTACGATGATATATCTGCTCGTGCTCAACCCATACAGGGCAGAATTCACAAGATGCTGCTGATCGCTATAAATAAACTATTCCAAGATTTGAAGATCTCGCTATTCGGGAGTAGGCTTACATGTGAATGTGCATACTTCATATACTCTTGTGCAAATCATTTTGGCAACATCAGAAATTGTTATACATGTTCAACTGATAATATGCATGAATTGGACACCAAAGGGTGTAAAGATGTAAACATTTTGCACATCAAAGTGTTTTAAGACTTGGGGAGAAAGTGATTTCAAACCATTTGCCAACCGGGCAAGTGTATAAAAAAAAGAGTTATGTAGCACCCTATTGAAACAACGTACATTTCAGTACAAATTTTCCTCAATTATCTTTAAATGGTATGAAATATGAAGCTTATCTATTAATGCCATGAATTCAAATATTCCTTTTTTTAATCTGCTTACAGTACATATACATCCAGACTGACCTGAAATAGCATCTACAAAATAATCATCATTGAAATAATGCCAAATTTCCCTTATTGAAAAAGGGATAGAAGGATCCCTGATTGAAATTAGGAAATTACAGTACCTGGGACTCTGGGTCTCTAAAGTGAAATGGGCTATGGAGAACATGCTTGCATTTAATTTCAAAACAAATCAATTGGTGAAATCAAATGGGGAAGGAATGTTCGCAAGCCTCAAATACTTGTTTGACATGCATTGATGTAATAACGTCAAAAGGTAATGGAGGTTCAAAAGCAATTTGACATTTAGAATCAATCTAAAATTTACTGAGGGGACTTAAGATCTTTTCAGATACAAAGCCTGATTGACAAACTATAATCTGAATTCATTGCACAATATAAACTTGCTGTGTCTGGGCAGTTTTACTGGTTTAACTGGTTTCTGAGAGTCTGTCATAGATCTATAATAGACAACAATCTAGCTGAAAATGGCTTGTAATTTTGTTACCGCCCATCTGGTATTGCCCATCTGCACGAATATTACATGTGATAAACTAAGGAACCTGTAATGATAGGGAACATAAGCCGCATGATATAATTTCCATATCAAACCATTATTGTCTCACAAAGAATAATTCTACACGAATGTAATCCAATATTAATATGATCTCTTATGATAAAAATACCATGAATATTATTACCACAATTGAAATAATATTCATTTTCTTCAACCAATGCCAAACGCTCAGCAAATTTCAAGATACAACATATTGATCCTTTTTTTCTGTGAAAACATCATAAAACATTAAGATGACTTGAAAAGTTTGGTATTGCACTGTATTTTCTCATACTGTATAGCGGGATAATTTTGTCGTATTAATTATTTGCGGTTGGTAAGTCCGTTAACATTTTCGCAGGGTATTGAATTTGCGGGTACAATCCATGAAAAAATTATGATCTCACGACCTAACTTATGAAGATTTTTCAAGAAACAGAAAGTGATTTCTGGTACAAAAGAACGCTCTTTAATGCCGAAAAAAATATAAAGAATGACCACATAATCACATTAAATTCTGGAGATTATGGTTAGAAATGCAAGTATACATGCGATTGAAACAATGAAAGTGATATTGTGCCACTTCAAAATGCAAATGTTTGAAGTACTGCACATGTTAACTTTTCACACAAATTCTTAAATTCGTGGTCAGCCATTTCACCGCGAAAAGCGCAAAGATTAAACCCCCGCACAAAATTTTTCACTTTACAGTATTTGCTGATAGCCTTTTTCATATTCAAATATACTCTTGTAAACGAAGCATACCTGATTTAATTTCACTCAGACAACTCCATTTGCAAGCCTTCATTAATATTCAGCAAGGATGTTCATCGATACAGGCAAAATTATTAATCAGGATTAGAGGGAAAGTGATGAAAAATTCACACATGTAAAATCTTTGAGCAATGATAATGCCGCTCATGTATGATTAATGTGTTGCCTGAAATGATGAAGCATTAGATAACTTACTGTATAAGCCAATTATTTTAGGGTACAGTTATTTTTGCGGTTTCTGATCAGTTTGACACATTGGCGTGTTGTAATTTTCACATATTTTGACAGTGTTTATCCACAAATGAATGTGCATCATATAGAGTGGAAATTTTCGCAAGGCCATAACCGCGAAATTAGCGAAAATAAAACCACCGCAAAAATTTCAGCTTATACAGTATTATACACTGTAGATTGAAATGATGAATTTGGTGTAAGGAAGAGCTATCCATTATGATGTAAAACATTTTATCAAAGTTACCACATTGTGCTGCACTTGACCCAGGTGAGGTGAATGGGTACCGGTAGGAAGAATTTCCTTGATTACAGTAAGCGCAAAATGGTAGCCATGGTATAGCTGGGTAATAATGCAACAGAGTGCTTAGAAACACTTTGTAATAAGTGCTATATATATACTTTTATCATTATTATTACCAACTCTAGGGTGCCCATGACAGGACATTACTAAAACTTTGAAAATTCATAACTTTTGAACGAATTATCTGAATTTTCTCAAATTTTCAGTATAATCATGAATCTACTTTTTCTTCACCTACGGAGCGGAGAGCCTATCAAGTCAATGGTTTTATTATCCTGTATGAAAAATGAAAGAGCTTACCTTCACTAATTGCGAGTTGACCCATTTGCTGAAAGTTTTCTTCTGAATATCTCCTCTCTCATCTGAATAAGTAAAGAAATTGAGAAAGAAATATTATTGTATGCAATGATAGATAATTAATTTAGTAAGAATTGTAACTTTTCAGAGAGTGGTATTCAGTATTGACAACACTCATCTACAAATAGACAAAATATTGTGTGGAGTAGATATCCAACAGTGTCAGTTTTAAAAAAGAATGATTTTACGCATACATGTATATATTGATTTTATATTTTTTCACTATAAACAAATTTGTAACCAAACACTATGCAAAAAGGGGCAGGGTGCTACAAACCCACTTGCCCACATGCCCAGGGCAACGAAATTAAGCTCTCAAGCAAGTAAATGAAATAGTCACTTGCCCAATTGGGCAACTAACAATTTTATACTAGTTTTCCTCTATATGCAAATTTGCATTGGCCATCAATTTTGGGCAAGACAAACACGTGTTCGGGCAAGCGATTGGAAAACTTGGTTGCCCGACCGGGCAACTGGTGAAATAAATTCTTGTAGCACCCTGAGAGGTAAGAATTAACACCCTTTTAACAGACAATGATACTGTTAGCTCATAAGAGGGGGCACCTTATAGTGGATAAGCAGAGGAAATACTTAATCCGCTTTCATTGATTGAAGTCATAATATGGATTACCACAGAAAGACTTGATCCACTTCATGGTATATATAAAGAACTCACTTGAAATCCCTGTTGTGTCATAAGTAGATAATTATACAATGACTGATCAAAAAGTGACAAATCTACAATTAAGAAGATTTGTAGTGTTTGGTGCCATTTGCAAACATGCAACAACTTCCAAAATTTCCAGAATTTTTTGCTGACCTGTTGACACTATAAATGTCAGTACAATAGGCGGGTTTACTTAAATATATTTAAATTTATATGCATTTAACGTAGTTACATGGTATTCCATAAACCGGTTGATAACAATAAGACTACAATAATTGGAATCCAGTTTGCATACATTACTTGTTGCTACGTCGGGTAATCCTCGGGCAAGCTTTTTGGTTGTCAAGAACAACCTTTGTGTAAGAGGTATGCATAACATTTGCATCTATTAGTAAACCCGCCTATTTGATCAGAGTGAGTTTATCAGCTGTGTCAAAGTGATAACGGGTAGTAAAACATTCCAAGACATGACAGCTCAATCTTGACAATGAATACTGTAATTGCTGAGCCAATATTTTAGCATATATATATTTCAGCGATAAACTATATTTCAGACATATTTCCATATTAGTAGGTCACTATTATCCTTTTTTGAAAGAAATATTGTACAAAAGTCTATGGGCATCATTGTGAGTGGACATTTAGTAAAAAAAAAAAAAAAAAAAAAAAAAAAAACAGCAAAATTTTCAGCTTTTATAATAAGTGCCTTTCATCTTTTCACTTTTTCCATCCATCTGAGTATAGTGATAAACTATATTTCAGACATATTTACATACCAGTGGGCTGTTATTTTCATGTTTTGAAAGATTCTGTACAAAAGTTTACGGCCATTATTATGAGTCAAAATATTCACGAACATATGGACTCAAAATTAGCAAAAAATATACACAAGCAAAATTTCAGCTTTTGCAGTAAATGACTTTCATGTTTTCACTTTTTCAATCCATCTGAGTATAGCAATAAACTGTATTTCAGACATATTTACATACCAGTGGGCTGTTATTTTCATGTTTTGAAAGAATGTTGTACAAACGTTTACAGCCATCATTATGAGTCGAAATATTCACAAATATATGGACTCAAAATAGGCGGGTTTACTAATAGATGCAAATTTTATGCATACCTTCAACACAAAGGTTGTTCTTGACAACCCTAAAGCTTGCTCGAGGCTTGCCCGACATACATGTAGCAACAAGTAATGTATGCAAACTGGATCCCAAGTATTGTAGTCTTATTATTATCAAACGGTTTAAGGAATACCACGTAACTACGTTCGATAGCAAGAAACGCACATAAATTTGAATATATAAGTAAACCCGCCTATTAGCAAAAAATAAAAACAAGCAAAATTCATGTTTTCACTTTTTCAATCCATCTGAATATGACTTATGTCAGGGGTTATATCAGAGGCCCATATGCATGAGATTGCCATTGATTTCCGGGGGCCAATGATATAACTAAGCGTCCCAATGGCGTAAAATCAAATGCATTCTATTTCATACAAATTAACAGTGATTTAAGGAATAAACAAGCATGATACTAATGGGATGTTGTTCAATATCAACTGCAAATCAACTGCAACTTTGCAAACTGTAGCGCGCATTTTCATTCACGCACGGTATGCGCATTTAACAAGACACGCTTGAAACAATGAATCTGATTGGCGCGTTCCGATCAACTGCAACTTGCGATCAATTGCAACTTATGAACAACACCCCCTTAGGAAGGTCTGGTGTTGACAGGTCAATTGACATGATTTAGGAACTTTTACAATACTTGACCAGAACACTAAGCAATGCCTTCAAAAAGAGTGTTTTTAAACATTCATCAAGGTAAAAATTCACATCATTAAAAAAAACATGATAAAGGGGAGAAAAACATTCCAAGAAAGGGGAAAAATCCCAACTGGATGCTATGTTCCCCAAAATTCAAATTGATTTCGCTTCACAAGTGTTTACAAGTATTCCTACAACGGTCCCATTCATTCATTCTGATGTAATGTCTGCAGATAAAAAAATCTTTCAATGGGAATTACATTGCCACACAAATTTGAATGGGTTTTCTTTCCCTCCCTTCAGAATTAGTCAAAGGCTATAAACAGTTTGTCTCTCCTTCAACCAGAAAATCACAATAGAAAGCCTGAAAAGGGTCCTCAAATTGGCTAGACGATGGGATGATTTGAAAAGAATGGTGGGAGGGGGACTGGATAAAAAGAAAAAGCTATTTCACGCACCTCAAATAGAGAATATATAGCCTCACAGTTGGGTGCATATAGAATTGAGTACATGTGGTTTTACACATCTCTGCACAAGTTAATGCAAATCAAATAAAAAGCATTGGTCATAGCTATGGTTCATTATTCCAAAGGTTATCATTCTGTATTTTTTTGTTAAAATGGTTAATATTCCCAATATCTGTTTGAAAAATGGTTAAATAAGAAAAAGCTAAAAGCAAAATGACGAAAAAAGGGGGGGGCTACCTAGGCCTGTCATTCAGAAAAACGACTTTGAGAGTAGCATATACCACCTAGAAGTATATTATATTGCCCTACATACAATGCCTACAGTTAACATTGCCTTTGTTAATTCTGTTGGGACTGGAGAAATGGCTTCGCCTCGAAAAAAATTCAGCTTATGTTATAAGGTGTAAAACAATAGAATATGAAGAGAGGAGGACTTGAAATGACCTCATGCGAGGTTGAATTACCCAAGGTTTACTGTTTATTTCTCTTCCTCATTGGTGTTAGTATTTCAGATCTTGAGCAATGCAGTAGGCCTATACTATCGCAAGCAATGAGCGATAGATGATGTGACCTTGAAACTTTGCAGAAGCCACGAAAGTTGCGCGAAAAGCTTTTTGCGTGTAAATATTCATGTTGCACAATCTTTCAACCCTTCAGCAAAACACATTGTGTAATCACATGATGTGGAGAAGTTACATTTTCAATAAAATCATTTATAATGGGAACTGTGGCGTGAGGTGAATTGTAAAGACATTGTCATACATTAGGATGTTGTTCTTAAAAGAATGTCAATCAAGCTGTCTGAACTACATGTATGTTATTACATTCAGATTGGTGATAAAACAACAAATAGTGCAAAAAAGAAAGACATTGCACACTGAGGCACTATGATGATGTATAAAAATTGAATAAAATATACCAAGGATACTTTATTCTAGCTTGCACAGTGTGCCCATGTACATCATATTTTTAATTGTAGCTCTTTTTTAGCACAATATTGATTTTGATTTTCAGAGCTTATTTTATGTACACCATCAACCATTTAGATATCATACAGAATCTGGCAGTTGATAATTTTTTTAACAAAACTATGTTATATGATGCCTTTAACATACAGCATGATTCTGTTCTTGTCTAATCCTTACATCATCGCTGTTTACAAATGCTGGGCTTATTAGAAGTAGAGATCAAACACTGTTCCATTTAATGAGATGATTTAACTTGTTTGTGGTTCGGATTTTAACACTTCATATGCCGCATGGTGAATCTTCTAGTTGTTATTCTCGCTCTTTCTTTCAATTCCTTCCTGCCCAGTCCTTCCTACAGTGCAAGTGCAATACCTGATCAACCTTCATCCCTCTCTCTATTTATACCCTAGCACACTCCCATCCCCCATCCCCCCCCCCAACAAAAGAATAATCTAATATAAATGAAAATCATTTTTTGGGATCTAGTCCTCTTCACACATCAAAAAGGGTTTTGATGACCCTAAAATCACAATAAAACAACAGAGCAATAAATCTTATGAGCAAAAGGGTTTTGCTATTTACTTGAGCCCCCTCCCCCATCATAATTTACAATAATAATTGATAGGATTCATTACCTCATGTTTTATTAGATCATTGATGAAAAATATGTGAAGAACTTATAATCACCTATCATAGTAGTAAAGTTACGACTATACATATATTATTCATCTTTGTTTTTTGTTTTGATATTGTACATTGTATGTTCTGTATATCTGGTGGCAGCAGCTAATAAGACGCTTGTCTTCCAAGCTGTCTCCATTTAAATTTCATATATTTTTACCCTATACCTATGTACCTTTATATCTGAATGAAATCAATTGAAATTGAAATTGAAATGATACTAAATTAATTCAAATAACTTCACCAAAATTGTAATTTTGTCTTATGTTCGTCAATGTTCTTTGGATAGTACCCATACCATGTTTACACTCCAGTTTAGAATGGTGTAGGCCTACACTGAGAGGAAATAAGACTCGCGAAGTAAATACACTAAAGCCCTGGGCAGTGTTTCATCAAATCGTTCTTAAAGTTACGACCGACTTTAAGAAAGACTTGAGGACGTTATTGAGCGTGATGTACACATAGATTCTCCCTCATTCAGGATAAGAACGGATACCAGGAGTGCGTAAAGTCGTTCTTAAAGTCTGTGGTGAAACACCACCCTGGTCAAGTTACTTTCTCAATATCAACCTCACACCTTTTCCTTGACCTAAGAGGTTGAGCAAGTTTGCTTTTAGCTTTCTTTCATTCTTCTGAGTTGTTCTTTGTCAAATATGTCATTATTTGACCTTCAGAAAGACTGGAGTACATTAATGCGTGTGATGTGCAAGAGATTCTCTATCATTCAGCATAAGAACTGATACCAGTCGTGCGTAAAGTCGTTCTTAAAGTGTTTCGTAACTTTGTGAAACACCACCCTGGTCAAGTTACTTTCTCAATATCAACCTCACACCTTTTCCTTGACCTAAGAGGTTGAGCAAGTTTGCTTTTAGCTTTCTTTTATTCCTCTGAGCTGTTCTTTGTCAAATATGTCATTATTTGACCTTAACTTTATGTCTATATTGTGAAAGAGAATCCTTATTTCATGGGCAGGTCAAGGAAGTTCTTGAATAGGCCACTTTGGTAATTTATGCAAATCTTTTGCATGCTTCTTTTGTCAAACATACATCACGGCCTTGCTGAAAAGCAGCCTTTAGCTGATAGCAGGCTGTTAGCAGGCTTTTACCGTGATTAAATAAATAAAATACAATACAAAATACAACACAACTGTTAGATTACCCGATATAAAATTGTATTTCAATAGAAGGAATGTGGATTGCATTCAGAGGTTACTGCTTGGCTGATCAAGATACAAAGTTTGTCCAACCTAGCATCATTATGTAAAAAAAATGAAATAAACATTCTGACTGTTGTACTCTCATTACTTTTTTTGACAGCTGAATACTATTTCCTCTTGGAGCAGTGCATATATCTGAATACATTACAAAAAAAAGGTCTATAGTTGTAAAATATCTCAAATGTTAAATTAATATTAAAAGTGTTAGAGGAGTGAAATTTTTCTAACAACGTAAATTACCATTACAAAATATGTTGTATTAGACCATTGTTGTATTGGATACAAAAAAGAAATCATTCCAATTTCATTTGCCCTAAGTAATTAGAATGTACTGCAGCTGTATTTATATATAGTACACATAAACATTCACCATCACTAACATGAAATTGAACATTTGGGTCTATATACATGTCTATAATTTGAATCTTTCTCTGTCAACAAATAAGTCTCCCTTGGCTGCTACAGAAAAGGGCAAGCGTAGGACAGTTAGTATAAATGTATACGCTCCCCATTAAACAATTTTAAAAGCCATCTCTTAGTTGAAAAATTATGTTTCTATTGCATACAGATTTCTCCTACAGTTTGTCTTTAGTACTAAAGGATTCCATGGATACTGTGTATGAGATTCTATCTCTTCTGTCAGTTTCACTTCCGTTTCACCATCACAAACTTGAACATGTGGGTCTGTACACATGCCTACATTACAGCAAATTTGAATCTTCTCTCTGTCAACACATCGGTCTCCCATGGCTGCTAGAGAAAGGGCAAGTATAGTTCAGTTTGTAATGTATGCTCTCCATCAAAACACCACTCACTCGCTCGTTCATAAGGTGTATTGCACTGAACTTGCAACAATCGTTTTGCTATTTTTATCCAAAGATATCATTCTTATAGGAAAATTGCAATAGTTATTATGAATCTAAATCAGCTTACTTATTATTACTATTAATATCATTCATTTCTATTAGGGAACCACATCTAATAGGTCATCCTGTATTATAATCTATTAAAAATTGTACACTAAATTTCCTACAAATGGATATCCAAACAGTATGTAGGTCATGGATGAATGTAAGAAAGGACAAGTTTTAACAGCACCCCATGTTAAAAGTATATAAGTGCCAAAATGTTTATATTTTTCTAAATAAGCATCCACAAAAAATAAAGTTTTTTTTATAACAGTGACTGCAAAGGTATAGAAAATGCAGGGAGATAAATGAAAGATGACATGTCAACAGATGGGCAAAAAATTTCAACTGATCGAAGTGGTATCAGATCATAGAGTAAACAAAAAGAACACTTTTTTTTTGTTCCTTTAAATGCCAACCCCATCCCCATTTGTTACAGATGTAGATAAAGGAAAATACAGTGAAGTCTTTTTCTCTACACCAAAGCTTGATTTACCTTACGAAATTGCCAATTTGAAATTCATAGACGTAAACTACAAAAAAAGCCTTTTGCAAAATAAATGCATACACTGGGAAGCATTTGAGAGCCTTCTGATCCTTTTTGATTGAGCAGTTTCTCCCTAAACATCTGAATTTCCTTCCCCAATCTAATCAATCTTGCCAATATTACCACAGTTTTCTTTTGTCTTGTAATGCCGCCCAGGTCACTACTAAAAAGGGGGGAAAATAAAAGAAAATGCATCATATATCAGAACAGCTTCATGAATATTACCCTGAAACATATGGAAACCGATTGCTTTAGTTATTACAAGACCTATACTCATTCATTCATCTAGTATTGATGCATATAAAAATTGATTTTTTTAAATAAAAAACTCTGCCTCTATAGGGAATAATAATAATCAAATGACACATGCAAGGAAATTGTTCATTTGTTCAACGCATACAATGCAAATTGTTCTCTATCACTTTGAGAAAGCGAAAAATTTTCTCTGCATTCACAGCTCCTGACAAAGCGCAAATTTCATGGTTATTGCATTACTTCAATACAACCAGGGTCCTTTTTAAGTTATTTA
>BQKZ01012205.1:0-14337 GCA_036244855.1 Temnopleurus reevesii | reverse complement strand
CTGTTTTGAACGATGAAGAAAAGTTGGTTCTGTTCCGATCATACACGTCCGATTTTTGTTTAGGTGGGCAAAGATCGGCCGATCGGATGATCGGACAGAAAAGGGTAAAATCGATCGGATCGGCGATCGGAATATCGGATCGGAACCGCACGAATGTAGGCCTTCTGTCACAGCACAATTAACGGCTGCAGCGCTCTGTGCGCGCATGGAGAGATGGTTAAGGTTTAGAATTAGAGGTCCATTACTAGCTTTCGGCATGCCTGTAACTTGTAAGCCGGTTTCACCAAAAAGTCAGGGCAACAAAAAGGAAAAAACAGGGCTTTGGAATAATGGTTGGTTGAGCTATTAAGTTAATTAACCTTGCTCAAGATAAGAAATGTGCTATGTTTTGGAGCAGAATTTTGGCCTGAAAAGAAGGTAGGCCTACTACCCCCCCCCCCCCCCACGCCTGATGCCATGGTACATTATGTCATGTGCAATAATTAACTGTTCATTCATAGTCTACAGTTGTAGATTTAATAGGTCTAACATTGTATTTTGTCCTCATATCTGTTATATCTTTCTGTAATTCCCGGACCCGAACTTAGATGCCTACATGTACACATGCCACGGATTTATGTGATTCAAATTAAGTGCCACCACAACGCGCTGCAAAAAGCACGGGGAGCTGACGGCGCCGCGCCGAAACAAACAAGGATCGTTCATAAAGGTCGGACAACGCGCGCGACGAAACGACATCATTGATTAAAATTTTAAGTCACCACATTCACGTACATGCATTATAATTTATCTCTACAAGAGCTATATAACAAGCAACAATCATTGTTCATGAAATAAAAAGAATTTTCCAGTCTTACCTTCAAATTTCTCCGCGTAATCCCCCAGCCCCCACTCCAGCAAAATTGTTTCAACGTACGCCATATCGCCTCGAGTACAGGTTTCTAGCTAGCTAGTACCACGCACGGTGTATACGTGTTTGGCTACCCCGACGCGGCCCGGTCGCTCCGGTATACCGGTATACTTAAAAATTAAGAACCTCTGAATTTTACACTGCGCTCACGTGTCAATTAACACACAACACGATTATGTAGAAAATCCAATACACATTCGCTCTGTATTTCGCCTATCAATAAAACAAAACACCATTATGTAAAACAGATAATTACACAATCGCCTTGTATTTCGCATATAATAATACAAAACACCATTATGTAAAACAGATAATTACACAATTGCCTTATAGTTCGCATATAATAATACAAAACACCATTATGTAAAACAGATAATTACACAATCGCCTTGTATTTCGCATATAATAATACAAAACACGTTATGTGGAAAAACTTTTACAAATTACCGTGTACTCTGAACTCGATAATGATGTAATATTTACCCAAACGAGGTTAACTACCCTTTTACAACACAAATATGTATTTTGAATACTTACAATCTGGTGAAGTAAACATGTTTGACTAGATTTTACATAGATTGTGTATAAATTATTTTACATGTCATTTTTTTACTTAACACTTACAATATTTCTGTGAGTGTAGGGATAAGATATCTTAATTCTTATTACAATGCATAATTAGATAAATATATATATTTCTATATAAATGAATTAAACAATTGCAATTTAACCCCAAACCAAGAAAAATTAGGACAAAAATCGTGACCTAAAAGTGTCCGATTAGGGATACCAATCTAGCACCTGAAATCATTTAAAGCCCAAGTATAGTTTTGGTAAAGATGACGAAATGTGAATTTTGGGGATGTTTAGCATGACATGTAATTCTTATACACATTTTGAGACCATAGCATATTTTTTTACAGACTGATTCTTTTGAAAATTTGAATTTGACCGTTAAATGGTATGACAAAATTCATCTTACTATTAATGTTGACAAAACAAAATCAATGATGCTTAAAAATAATTCCTCCGAAAAGATTCATTTAGTCAGTGATGATAAACCTGTTGAACAAGTAAAGACTATAAGATATCTTGGAATAGTGATTGATGTAAACCTGAAGTGGAATTCACATATTGCACAGTTATCTAGAAATCTGGCCTTTAAATTGTTTTCACAAAGTAAATTACGACGCATTTTAAATGAATCATTATTAACATTAATGTACAAATCTAATATACAACCCTGTTTGGACTATGCAATTCCAGTTTGGGGAAATACAATAAGTAAACAAGCTCTCTTAAAACTTACTAGGCTTCAAAAACGAGCTGCTAGATATGTCACTGCTAACTTCGATTTCATTAATTGTCATGGTGACCAGATTATTAAAGACCTTTAGTGGACATCCATAGAACAAAGACGAGATTATTTTTTTAGCAAATTTGATGTATAAATGTATTCACGGATTGGCCCCATCTCACTTGTTACAATTTTGAAATGGTTTGTGATAGACACGATGTAAAAACGCGTAATCATGATACACTGAATGTTGTCCCAGCTAAACCTAATCTTGAATGTTTCAAAAAATCATTTATGTATTCCGGACCACAAATCTGGAATCAGTTACCGGATGCATTACAAAATGCCATTTCTATCAATTCTTTTAAGACGCTATACAAGAAATCACAGTTCTTATGATCTGATTTTTTCTTTGTAAAAGTACTTAATGTTTATAGATCACTTATCTTACATAACTCTCTTATATACATGGACATGGTTATTACGATGCACACAATACGGTATGATAATTTTCTCTCGAGTATTAATTTCAATGTTTCCAATTTTTTTTAATTTTTCCGTTTGTTTATTTTGTTAATTCCGTTATATCACGTTTTAGTTTCATGTTAATGTGCTTCACCAGTATTCCATACGATAATTCCAACCATGTAATGTTAACATCAACGTGGTTTTTTTTCTCTCTGTTATTAAATATTGCCTTTAATCTAATGAAATTTCACTAAACATGAATTTTTATTAATCTATATTATTATCAGTTTAATAAATAGAGGTATATGTTAACTTTTATCTTTAAATATTTAGTTTTTCTTGTAAGATATTTAATTACCAGTATATATTATTATGAACCATTTTAATATCTTCTTTGTATATCTTATATTTATTTTGCAGTTTACTTGTTAATATTGTTCTTACTATCTGTGTCATTTTATTGTACTATCAGGACATTGATGTAAAACAGCAGATTGCTGATCTTGTGTACCTGTATAAATATATTCTAATAAATAAATAAATAAATAAATAAATAAATAAATAAATAAATAAATAAATAAGAATTTTTTCATGAGATATTGTTTGGATCCGTAGTAAGAATACTTACGCCAAAAATAAGCATGTTTGGGACTTCCATTTAGTAATTTATATAATTTTTTTCTCTGTATATGACAGATTTTTCGCATTAATTAGCAAAATCATTGCGCATAATTAACCTAATTAGCAACTTTTGGAAAAAAATGATTACGCAATCTTACTGTTTACATCCCAGACGTTGAGCATGACGATTTTCGTCAAGAGTGTGATCCCCGGAGGACACCAATTTTTCTCAACGAAGGAGTTGTCCATGGGAATTTTCCCATATCTAAGGTAATAGGACCTTTAGCATAGAAGACGGTAGGGCTGATCACAACGTTAGCTCTAAGGTCCGTTCCAGAAGGGTGCACCAACACAACGCTACTTCTTGAAGAACCTTCGAGTTAACGTTGTGATTGGCACTCCCGTCTTGTTAGTAGTTCTCAACCTTAGCGGCCCGCTAGATTATCCCGCGCTTGAGAAATAACGTTGTGATTGGCCATACCGTCGTCATGCTAAAGGTCCGTATTGTCCTCGGGGAGGGGGCGGGTGGGAGAGAGTGTCCTCGGGGGATACTTTACCCCTGGTTGTTGTTCTCCTCGGAATAGAACTCCATTGGAGCTGCAGTCCTCCGAAGGAAGAGTCCGTCATATGAATTGTCCATTTGAGAACGGTTATTCGAACTGTTTGTAGTGTATTTTCTTGAACTTCTATCTTATACTCTACACATTTTCCAGTTGCGCCTTCAGCATTTTCGTGGAAAGTGAATTTGGCGCCATATAAATCATATATTATTATTATTATTATTATTATTATTATTATTATTATTATTATTATTATTATTATGCATGTATGATTTATACCCCTTGGATTCATCCTGGGTTGAAAAAATAAACGTCACAAATATATGAATTCATCCTCCGTATCTATTATTATTTATTCGGTAATTATCTCACATTTTAAATCAGATTTACGTCCGCTTGGATAAAGACAATCTCCACCGTCTATGCTAGAAATGAATCTGTACATGACATTTGCGGTTGCCGATGACACAGTTGTATCAACGCAAGAAATTCAAATGGCAGAAGTGGTCATGAACATAATGAAAGTAGTCGTGAGCTGCACGCAAGCATTCGTGAGCATGACGCAAGAAGTCGAGAACATTTGATATAGTTGGTCCAACTCACAAGATCGATCCGTCAATACACTCCGTTGTTTTTCACTTCAATAAATAATGACGAGGACAAGATTGATGCATTTAAAGCACAAATTGAAAAATGTAAATAACCATTGATAACGGAGCATGTGAATGACGCATGCAAATGACGCAAGAATACCAAAGCCTGGCGTGAAAATTTCGTACGTCAGATGTTTTCCACTGTCGTGTTTAGCTTCAAACATGGGGTAGATAATTGCTGATGCAATGGCGCTTCCAAATGACGCTTGTGAATGTCAATGACGCAATAATGCCAAAGCCTACTGGCGTGATCATGTCATTTCGCATATATGCCATGCTGACTTTTCCCTCTGTCATGTTTATCTTCAAACGCGTGATAAGCATTGACGAGAACAAGTACCTGATGCAAAAACGCATCCGATTGACGCAGTAATTCCAAAGCCTGCAGGCTATCGCATGATCATATCAGTTCGTATGTCACGTCGTACATTTATTTTGCACTGTCATGTCTAGCTTCAAACAAATGATACACATTGACGAGAACAAAGTTAACATAGACGTAGCTGACGCACAAACGCATCATATTAACGCACCCGATTGACGCAAGAATTCGTACGTCACGCCATGCACACATTTTCCACTGTCATGTTTAGCTTCAAACACGTGATACACATTGATGAGAACGAACTTAGACGTAGCTGACACACAGACGCATCCGACTGACGCAATAATTCCAACTCCTGCATCCATGGTCATATCAGTTCGCAAGTCACGTCATGCAGACATTTTCCACTGTCATGTTTAGCTTCAAACACTTGATACACATTGATGAGTAAGAACATAGTCCCTGACGCAATGGCTACCCCGACTTGGCCAACGGTGCCGGTGATGATCAGATGCCTGCGACTTCCAACGCTGTTTCGTTGTATCCAAACGTTTGCTGCGTGACAATACCTTGCTGACGCAACCATGATGACACAGAGTGATACCTGAAACAAGGCAAAATAAAGTTTAAAAGTTTAGCGAAAACTCAACACCGTTTTAAAGTAATCGTCACAAAATTATGTTATTTGAGAGTCATCAAACCCAGCTGTCTGACCTATGGTATTACATTCAGATTGATGAAAAAAACAATAAAGAATGCAAAAAGAAAGAAATCATTCAAGAGTACAAAGATATCTATATATGTAAATTGAATAAAGTGCACTACTGACACTGTATTCCTCCATGTTGTGCACGTAGGGGATATTTTGATATTCAGTTTCTCTGGAGAAGTAAACCTGTAAACGTCGAACTTTAAATCCAATATTTGTACAGCTTAGTTTGTGTACACCACCAACTATTTAGGTAGCATTTAAGATTTTGCAGTTGATAGTTTTTCTTTTAAATTGAAAGCAAAAATGTTGATTGAGGTTTCAGAGTATTATAAGTGCTTATATAGAGGGGATTGAATTATGTGAGAGCAGCCGGCCCTGGCCAGAAACCCACTAATTCGGCTGTCAGATATATTTCCGTATAATTTTCAGAACGGAATCTACAAGAGAGGCTCGCTTCATAGGCTGAAATGTATGCATTTGTAGTAGAATGTTCTAAAAGATAATGATAAAAAGAAGAATATTTGGAGGAAAAATATTTACTGTCCTATGCCTATCGTTATATTTTGGAAAAGAAATCATGTAAAAGCACTGTGGGCAGAAGAGACAATAAGTAAACAACTTCATTCAAGCATTCACGTACATGAGCTTCGTGGTCACTGTTGCTCAACATTTTTCAGCAGAGAGAAAGAGTTATTTGGTTTTACGGCGTGTATCATTCAAATTTGAATATTGACGCCAGGAGAAGAAGAAAGAGCTGAGAGAAGGAAGCCACAGGCCGGGATCGAACCCACGACCATCACATGTTAATTTATGACTGTCCCAAACAGCTTGATTACAGGCGCACGCCACAACGCCTCAGCAGAACAAGAAGCTAGATGGCCACAAAATAAATTTCCACCCTATAAATTTCCACCCTAAGGGTGGAAATTTATTTTGTAGCCATCTAGCTTTTGTTAATGCTTGAATGGCTTTTGTTTACTTTGTCCCAAACATTTGTCCCTTCTGCTCACAGTGGGCGGTGTCCATGTTTATACTTACAAGCAATATTTTCCCAATGAGAAGATCGTGGAATGGCGGGTAGGGGCTCATGGATGCAACTATGAGCATGTAGAT
Organism: Temnopleurus reevesii; assembly: GCA_036244855.1. Lineage (NCBI taxonomy): Eukaryota > Metazoa > Echinodermata > Echinoidea > Temnopleuroida > Temnopleuridae > Temnopleurus > Temnopleurus reevesii. The sequence goes on along the minus strand of BQKZ01012205.1, from coordinate 7,678 downwards.
GTAACAGAAAAACGCCACCCCAAGAGACACACCTACCGCAGTGAAACTGTATATGGGCTTCAACACAAAGGCAACATAGGCCAAGGCGGTGCTGATCTGTTCCAAGGGTATGATGATCTGGAAGGTATCGCCGCCGTACGCACTCGCGTAGAAGCCGGAAAGAGGACTCATGACACCAAAACCAAACGAGAAGATGAGAAAGAAAGCCAAATAGAGAAATATCACCTGTCTGGTGGAGAGTTCTCTTTCGGGCAAGTTGTTGGTGTTAGTGTTAGCTTCGTTATTTACTGTTTCTAACTCAGTGGTTTCTGCTCCTTTAGATGGTAAGAGTCGTATATCATCACCCTCTTCCCCGTCACGCGAACAAGAAGAGGTGCAGTCATTCCCCGAGAATAGCCCCCCGCATCCATCTCTTCTGAGGTGGTGATCGTTTGCTTGAGGCGCGTATTCTCGCCTGGCGCTAGGTAAGTTATTCAGGCAAACGAATGAAACATGACATCCAAGCATGATCAGGAACATACATCCGAAGTAAGCTTTCGGATCGAAGAGGAAGTGGGGAGGAATTTCTTGCCAAGCGGTACAGTTATATATCATGGATGCGTTCCCGAGTTGGGTTTCGTTGATGAATGTGTAGTTCGCGACACACGATCCCTTAGACTGACCTCCGACACGCTGCACAAGAGCGATGCATCCAGGAATTATATGGCTCAAGCCCTCACCGAACAGAAACCAGTTCATGAAGTGTGGCTTCAATAGAGTCATATACGCAACGAAGCTGACGTTAGAAGTAATATCGACCATTGCAACGAAGAAGAGCAGTATGAGGAAAGGCAGGCTGTGTGGCTTACCGGACCAGTACACCCAGGAGTCCCAGAAGAATATCAGCAGGAACGTCCCGATGGTTCCGCTGAAAGTGATGAGGTAGTTGACCGGTATCTCCGGGCGGTAGATGCGTGTGGAAGTAACTACCTTGTTGCAGAGCAGGAAGGCAAACAACCCGATGATGGAACACTGGATCAGAGTATTCACGATGGAGGTGATGCGGTGTTGCTCTGGGAGGCCACCGGCGATGAGGATGGGAAGCTCTGTCCATATTCCGGAAACTGATATCCAAGATCCACTTCCAAATAAGGTAACCAGAGCGATGACCAATAGGTGCTCCAGTCTACTGTTCTGCCCCACATCCATTGTCCAGTTTCCTCTTTCTTTGCTATCCTAGGGACGAAAAAAATGGAACTATTCAGCAACAGTTTTTGCGTCAGCGGTCGTTACATATTCATCTCCAGAATGAAGTATATAGCAGTTAAGTTTTCACGATTCAGAGAACAAGGTGTAACGACCCTTACCAAAATCCGTCTTTCCCTAAGTCATCAAAGTTTATATTTTGTCTGCTGCCCTCTCAAACAGATTTTTGCACCCCCTGAGAGTTTGACGAGCAAGTTAAAAAAAGTATAATCAGCCGAAATTGGAAGGTTATCGTCTAAAACTTTGCGCCCCAGCAATTGACCCCCCCCCCCCCCCCCCCCCCCCCCCCCCGATGAGCTGAAGAACAAGCAAAAAATGATTCCATCCATTTTGCGTCCCTGCCGTCAGTTTGTCGCCCAGGGGCCAAATGCATGAATTGGTCTTAGCTATCCATTCCTTGCTAGACGTCTTACCTACTTGTGCCAACCTATTAACACAGACGCAAACATGAATACGTCTTTGTTAAGAGGGTGGCACAAGAAGTTAAGACGTCTTAGCAAGATGAAGATAGCTAAGACCATTTCGTGCAATCGGCGCCTGTTCCCTGAAATTTGGACTATGTATTTAGTCGGATAAAGAATATTGGAGTGAGCCCTCTTTTTCTAATCATTTCAGCCAGCAGCGGGGGCCTTTGTACGAAAATATATCTTTCCTCTTCATGCTCTCCTTGCTGAGACGTCTTATTTTTTTGCCACCCTCACAATATAGAAATATCAACGTTTGTTCCTGTGTTAAGACGGTGGCACGAATATTTCAGCGGTCTTAACAAGAGGAAAATAGCAGAGGTCATTTTGTGCAGTTTTCCCCCAGATTTCAAGACCTTGGTTATTTAACAACTTCATATTGCACCCCAAGACACTGACAATCAAAAGAAGGGGAAAATACTTGCATTTTAAATTTTCCGCTACCAGCCCCGGCTGTTATATTGCTTTGGGTTTAACGGCGCTTCATTCACGTTTAGATGCAAATGTTGTGCTGCATACTGTACTCTATACACAAATATTGTTCTTGACAACCCGAAAGATTGTCCGACATAGCAACTGTAATGCATGCAAACTGGATACCAAGTATCAGGTGTATAGCATACCATGTAACCAATAGTTTACAAGAAACATGCACAAAATTAGTAAACCGGCGTATTAACGTTAATCGCGGCATAGACATGATAGATGAAACATGTTTTAATTTAGCACAACCTATTATGCCACTGAGCTACCGAATATTTCACTAACATATGGACAAAAACAGTCAAAATACATGTGAATTATCAAGAAACTTTCAAGCAACTCGTCCCCATAGTCCATGTAATAACTGGAAGTGTATTTTCGAGTGAGATTTATTACTGAAATGAGCCAGTCAAAAAGCAAAATATCAGCAATATTTACCTGGAATGTTTGTCGATCTGTTCAAATCTAAAGCATTCGTCTGGGTGTTGTATAGTACACGCTGATGGTGTCAGAGAAAACAACATTTCTTCATCACGAAGCATCGGCTGTATTTACCAGAAATTGATTATTTAAGCTCTGCTTTTACTCATAACTACGTTTCACGCCCACCAGATCGCGCGACGAACGAACGCAAATGATTTTGTCAAAATTCACGCCTCAGAAACCACATAATAATGGCAAACCTCTTAGGTAACGTGTTCAAACGAAAGGAAATTATACTAGAACTGCGTAGCTATTCGATGAACCGTTTAGTCACAATGATGCGTATGGGCTATTCCACATTATATGCCATTTTTAGCTATATTTATATATGTTATATCTCAGTATCAAACTAAAATATAAGTGTTTGCATATCGGAAGGAAGAAACATGTGCAGTGTCTACTTGAGATGGCTCCAAGGTATGACGAATGTCGGTAAACGGAAACAAATCAGAGAATTCGCCCATTTTTAATTATATCTAAAATTTTTCTGCTGAGAGATTTTTAAACTATATTATATATTTCACAGATTCACGCAAATTATCCATACTATGTACTCTCTTTAGACGCACTTTTTGAAAATATTTCAGGATTTTTATCCTTAGGCATCGCCCAAATACGTCTGAACGCTAAATAACGATGTATGTATAGCGGGAAGCTACTCATCAAACATTTCAACTCGGCTCGGTGGAAAGCACTTATTAACGGCTAATCAGTTTCGGTATAAAAATGAATCGCTTCTGAACAAGGGGCTACAAAGATGTGAACATGCATGTAAACGAGGAATTTGTGTCATTTATACGATGGTTTCATGGTTTTATAAGTCTATTGTTCAGTGTACGTTTGGAAGTGGGCACAATATTACCCTCTCCCTTTTCGAGGAAAGTAGAGCGAGGAGAGGGGGTGGGGAGGGGGTGGCTCATATGACAGTTTTCGACAATCGATACAAGGAATCGTTAGGCTAAATTTGCAACAAAAACTTACTAGAATATATTTTAAAAAAACATGATAAATTATATTTACCAGATAAGAGGGAAAGAGAGAGAGGGAGAGAGTGAAAGAGAGAGAGAGAGGGGGTGAGAGAGAGAGGGAGAGAGGGGGAAAGAGAGAGATAGAGAGAGAGAGAAAGAGAGAGAGAGAGAGGGGGGTGAGAGAGAGAGGGAGAGAGAGAGGGAGAGAGAGAGAGAGAGAGAGAGCTAGAGAGAGAGAGGGAGAGAGATAAGGAAAAATTGGGTGTTGGGGAAAACCGGGAGAATGGGAATGAGGAGAGGCAGGCCTAATAGTTGTGAGGGACACCTTCCCCCCCCCCCCCCCCACACACACACATACACACACACACACACACGCACACACACATTTATTAGCAAGGGGTCCGCCTCAACGGCCCTTTAAAAATGGTACGTTTTAAAAAGTAAAGTGATCGGCGGTTGAAAAAGGGGCCCACTGTTGTCACAATTTTCACCCCTGCAATAATCCTAGTCAGAGGAGAAAATTGCTTAGAAATAAATCCTCTGATAACCCTTCAAACATGGCAAATATTCAAACGTACCATTTTAAAGGGCCGTTGAGGCGGACCCCTTGCTGGTAAGTGAGTGTGTGTGTTGGGGGTGGGGTGAGGTGTCCCTCACCACCATTAGGTCTGCCTCTCCTCATTCCCATTCTCCCGGTTTTACCGACCCAATTTATTCCTCCCCCCGGCCACCCCCCTCTCTCTCTCTCTCTCTCTCTCTCTCTAGCTCTTTCTCTCTCACTCTCTCCCATTCTCTATATTTCTATTTATATATATTCAAAAATCTGTTCACTATTCTGGCTCATCACTAAATGCAGAAATGGGGAATTATGAGAGTATATGGTTACCCTTTTTAAATTAATTTTTTATAATATAATCAAACAAAACAGCGCCACGTGTTGTTTCTCACAGTAAATTGATAGACTGTGAGAGAGCCAGCATATTTATATCAGTCTACCGACGCCTTTTGGTGATGATAGGATCGCGGTCATGCATTTAGCGATCAATTTCCAAACTGATATAATAAGAACTAACATGCAAAAGGCACTAAATCCACTGGCGCTAATTCTTCATAAATGTAATTAAATTTTTTTTTTTACATAATCCTATAAGGTTTCATTTAAAAAGATTCTGTGCTATGTTTAAGTATAGGTAACAAAAATTACATTGAAAAAATCATGTTGATGATCTTAATTGTATACGATTTTTTTTTATATGATTTTTAATGATTTCTGATGGCAATATATAACTTATTTTATGTACTGCAGGACCTTGTTGAAAAACAGTTTTTATCTGAACATGTCATCCTGTAAAAAGATTTTGAAATAAATAAGTAATAAATAAATGAATAAATAAATAAATTCTAAAATATGATTTCACGGATTTAGGCCCTTTTGCATGGAAAGTTCCGAGCAGTTCATAATTCATAACATCTTCCGAGTGGTCAAGATACATATCAAAGGAGGACTCCATGCCAAAAAATGTATTTCTTTGATTGAAAGCGCAAAAAGTTGGGAGAAAACCGACAACGGATAAGAAAGTTATGAATATTTGAAAAATATCTAAAGATTATTAAAATCTTCAGACACTGTTAAAGTTATATCTTTAGCAAATTGGCAACTTTGGGTGACATGACATGACGTGTTGATGATGTAAGTTCGTCACTTCTCAAGAATAAGTGTATTCATTATCTCTATTTGCTTTTTATCCGCTGTTTGAAAGCCATTGGATGCAAAATTAATTCCTTTTCTCGACGAAATCATCTAGTCTAATATATTATTGAAGATAACATTTGAAATATTGTTCATAAGGAAGAGACAACAAAATTATATAGACAAATATGATTTTAAGTAACAATATATTAAATAAGATATACATGTATGTATTTTGTGTTGTAATTACACTTTCACGACAGCAAATATTTAATTCTGGTAAAAGAATAGTTTTTCACATTGGATTTAAAATGACAAAAATCAGACAATAGAAAAGAAAACAGATTTTTGAAATCAATATCAAACACAAAAAATTGTACAAAACAATATGATCAAAAAGAAAATAATTGTTGAAATAAGCATAATTGAAATCGTTAGAACTAGATACATCATTGAAGTAGTGTTGAAAATATTCCATTCATTTGATTAGGGCTATTCATTATTTGAATAAATCTTATTATCATTTGTTTATTTAAATCATATCTATTCGATAATCTACCATTTTTTCTTTGATACAGGACTTACTGTGAAGCTATACATTCCTTGATCATAATTACTGAACATATATTTAATTTGATTCATCAACAAATAGTGATTGGTNTGTAGAGAAGTGACGAACGTACGTCATCACAATGTCATGTCACGTGATCCAAAGTTGCCAATTTGCTAGAAAATATAGCTGTTTGATTTTGAAAAATATCTTCCAAAAATGTGTAACTTCTTTATTTATTGTCCGATTTCGCTCAAACTTATGTTCGTCTAATGATTGTGCTTTTAATCAAGCAATTTTATTTTTTGGCGGAGAATGATGATAAAGCACACAGGAATCATATTCATATTTGTTGCATAAATAAAGACCTTGTAAGCGCGTAATATAGAATGGTAAACAAACCAAGCAAACAAACAAACATACAAGTGGATGGAAAATATCAATTTTCTTTTCCTTCCTTTCCCCCTTTTCAAAAAATTGATGGCACTGCATGGCAAACATCATATCGAAGATAACTTGGTCAATTTTTCTGATTATAACCTTTCACCTGTTCATATAAAACATAGAGAGAATGTTGATTTCCCACCGTGGTTTTCCCAAGTGCCCACCAGTATACCTATTATGACTGATTCATTCGTATACCATGCACTGTGAGACGAGAGGGTAAAGAAATTGGACAAATAAAAAAAAACTTCTATACTAGACATACACAAAGGAAATTTCCCTCCATCTTATTCTGCATGCGGAGAAATGTCGACTTACAAATAAAAAAGCTACTGTCTTTCGTGTTCATGATGCTATTGTGAAGGCTGAAATGACGTTGTTTATTTTGTCCAGTTCCTTTGCCTCTTCTGCTCATAGTGAGTAATATTACCCCTTTTCATAGTTATGTGACGAATAGCCAGGTACACACCAAACATTTTTCTTAGCCGTATCAGACATTCGGGACAATATGAATTGACGGAAAACTGCCCGAGCGCCACACCAGACTAATAATTTCCGGGTGTAATATGGCTAAACACCGGCTAAATCAAGAATAAATATGAATGGTGAAATATAGACCCGAAGAGTCAAGACACTTATTCTCAAGGCTCTTCATAGTGTTCAATCCACTTCAGATTATTGTGGGTACTTTTTTGTCAACATATTATGCTGAGGACGAAAATGCCATTATGCAGGGGTGCAATTGGGCGCCTTTATTGTATAAAATCGACTGCGTGAGAATAAATGCATGGATATTTTCTGGAGTTTCTCCGTTTTTTCTTCTTCTTTATCTTCTTCATCTTCTTCTGCATTTTATTTATTCTTCTTATTCATTCTCTTCCTTTTCTCCTTATTTTGTATTATTATTATTATCATTGTTATCATTATAATTATGAGTGTGTTAGTAACATCAATATCATTATCATTACTGCTTCATTATCATTGCTACCGTAGTGTTCGGTAAACTTTTACACATTGCAAACACGGCCTACCTGTATATTTCTTTGCGTTTTTTCTTGATGATGATAATAATAATAATAATAATTACATTCATAAGGCGCTTTATACAGGTGTTTCAAAGCGCACATGTGGTCTGTCTAATCATAATACCGGTAAAAAATATTATTCACAATTTTGATTCGTACACCACAAACCGTATGTCCATTGCAAACAACCGCTGGGATTTGTTACACAAACGATTCAAGCCAAGAGGATTGGATATAAAATTTAAAAAAAAGAACATTCTTTTGCATATCTTTATAAAAAAAATCGTCTAACGATTGACCCAAGCATTCGATGAGACTAACATTAA
>BQKZ01012202.1:0-15628 GCA_036244855.1 Temnopleurus reevesii | reverse complement strand
AGGCATGGTAGCCGTAAGTTTATTTATGAATAAATAGTCATGATTTGAAATCGGTAATTGTGGGGTAGAACAATATGTCTACAGTACATGCTTCGATATAAACGACATAATGGGGCATGATGGGAGTTAATTCGTAACGAAGGACTCTACGCCCAAGCAAATCTTTCTTCGAATAACGCGCAAAAATCGGACAAACAGATTGTAAAAAAAAAAAAAAAAAATGAGCGATCTGACAAAAGATAGGAAAGGCATAAATACCTGAAAAGTATCTGAAAATTATTAAAACACTTTTATTCTTTAGCAAATTTGCAACTTTGGGTCACGTGACATGACGTCTTGATGACGTAACTTCTCTACAATGAGCTTTTTATGCTATAATTTGTATACATTGGACGCAAAATAATTCTTTTTCTCGACGAATTCATCTAGTTAGATGTATGTTCTTGAATACACCTTCTGAAATATTGTTTACAAAGAAGAGAAAACAAAATTCTGAAGATTGATATGATTTTCATAAACAATATATTTAATTAGAAAGATGTATATTTCACGTAAGCAAAATTACGGTTAACAAAAATACTGGCAAAGAAATACTTTTCTCACTTTGGATTTACAGTGATGAAAATCATACAAAATAGAAGAAAATATGTATTGAAAAACAATAACATACACAGTCAATTGTACATAAACAAGATGCTCTTAAAGGATATAATTATTGAGATACTTATTTTCATATTTTAGACAATCAATTAATAACACAATTTAAATCGTTGGAACTAGCTATATCACCGAAATAGTGTTTTCTAAATAACAGCAATTCACTATATGAATAAATCTTAGTATCAATGTTATATTAAAATCACATTTATCCAATAACTCATAATTTCATCTTTTATACGAACATAATTTTGAGGCCATACATTCCCTGATCATAATTATTGACTATATATTGAGGTGAATTCATCAACAAAAGTGCTTTGCCTTGAAAAATAAAAAAATTAAAAAAAATAAAAAGTTAAAAAAGAGATATAGTATTATTAGTAAGCTAATTGTATCAAAAAGTTGCCAATTTGCACGAAAAATAACTAAATATTTCCCTAATTCCTGATTTTGTTATTTTTTCACCATTCCCTGTCATTAAACTTTAGGACCTTTGATGTTTTACAACAATTATATAAATGTCCCATTTTGTTCTCTAATGATTTCATTGCCAGGCTATGAGTGCGGGCGTGGATCTAGCAGTCTATAGGTTGGGGGTTGGGCCTTGGCATCCTTTGCCCCCAAATAAGTATGATGCAAAAACAGACGGTCCACACTCAAGGGGAAATATTAGTAATTCCGATTCATTGAAAAGACACATATTATGTAATTCAGAATTTAAAATTGACTTGCTTCCCCATTAATCATTGCCAGACAAAAAAAAATCTGGCCTTCAATTCAGATTACCTAAAAAGGAAAGGGAAAAAAGATTACAATAACAAACAGTTATGCAATATAGATGCGAGAGCGAAATAAGACTGGCGACTAGAACGAAATGTAGAAGGATAATAACAATGAAAGAATATTATAAAATAATAATAATGCTGGCTATTTGTATAGCACACAGGTCCACCTTATCGGTGCTCATGGCGCTGAAAGTTTTACACTCACTATTATCCGGCTTTAGCCATGTTAGCTGGCAGCCACTACGGCGCTCAGCATTACAAGGAATTTCTTCCTACCGTCCCAATTTACCTCACCTGGGTCGAGTGCAGCTGCACAGTGTGAATAAATTACTTGCTGAAGGAAATTAACGCCATTGATGGGATTCGAACCTGGTGCATTACACAATCATGCTTGCTTGTTAGTCATGTTAGTTGGTTTTTTTTTTGTTTTTTTTTACAGTATGTCCGTTTTTATGTTTTACAAGATGTCAAGGGAGTATGGTTTCTGTTCGTCAAAATATTCAAACTTGAATGATACGCGCCGTAAAACTCAATCTCTCCATCTCATGGGGGTGGGGGTCATGACTACTCTGACACACCCCTTAAACCGCCAGTGAACATTCTTGTAACATTTCGCTCATATGGGGAGTTTAACGTTTCGGTGAAATTCAACTCAAGACATTAGGGGATTAAACCATCCAGGTTTGTTTTCCACCTCAAAGGGGCATGACCTTCGAAGTTTGCAGAAAAGTGGGTGTTTTTGTAATTTCCTTGATTTCGTTCGCGGAATCGTAAACTAGAGTATGGTCAGGATGGAACTCTAATTACATCAATTCATTTTCGCGCCCTACAACGTTCTGCACCCTTGAGCATCGGTCCTCAAAGCCCCCCCCCCCCACCCCGCGTGATCAATATTATTTCTTTGACATGTTAGGGCTTGTAACTAGGAGAAAGTACTACGTATGATATGTTTTTCAGTTCTTAAAAACACATCATAATGTGCATATTTCATGATTAGTCCATTGTCATATCGCACCTATTATTCAAAGACCCAGGGGCTCGACTAACTTCGAATTTCGCCCCCCCCCCCCTTCAATTCCCGTAACTGAGGAGTTGGCATTGGGCAAATTAAAAGAAAATGTACATTGCGTCATCCTCAATTGCACTCCTTTAGGACGAACAAGCAAAAAAAATGTGACATTCCACCGACACCACCACCAGTTCGCCCCTTGAGGGGCTGACTCGCAAAAAGGTCATCAGCTCAAATGTGGTGCCCCTCAGAAAATGCGCCTCCCGAAGAGCAAGAAAAGGGTCATCAGTTCAAATTTTCCGCACAAGCTAAATTTTCCGCCATTTTAACCAATGATTCGGCTCTTATTTACTCTGACCCAGGGAAGCAGGGATGCTGGAGCCTCTAAAGAAGGTTAATCAACTTTCATAAGCCCGCTTTACGAGTCTCGAGCGTTCAAACTAACGGTGGAACTGGTTCCTGGTCTTGAAAATGTACCTCACGAAGTGGATTTCCGAAAACAATTTGGAAGTACACTTTCGTGTCTCGTTCAGACCTGCCATTAAGATAGATTAGACTGTTAAAGCCGAATATCGGAACGGGGTCACAAATAAAAGGTTCGTTATTGTCATGTCAACACATTATCAGATGCTTGCATGAATTAACTGTTAAAAAAAAGTTGGGGGCTACACCCCCCTCCCCCCACGCCAAAAAGAAAAAGCGCGGTTCTGAGTTGAGTTAATTTTATTGACTCTGTCGACCCCCATTCGGGGTATGAGAGTACAAACATAATGCAATACAAAATATGTAAATATTCACAAGATAATATGATATGATTATGAGGTTAATATAAAAGCATAAATAATGACGTAATAAACATCAAATGACTTATTGATGTGAGGGGGAGTGTAAAGCTTAGAATTAAAACTTTCTGGGGGATCAGAAACTTTTTCTGATAAATATCAGGAATAAATGTCAGGAATCATTCTGATGTTCCACACCAGAATACAAAACATCAAGCATGTGACAGAATACTGCTTTCAATATTCAGACTAATTATTCATCTCTTTCAAATCAAACCAACAGTAGTATTTTACAACAACAAAAAAACATTTCGCTAAACTTTCAAGAATACAAATACATAGGAGAACAAAACGGTATCATGAGTTTAAAGTGGGCGGAATATGTTGTGGTGATATGTACAGTATAGGATGAAACGAAATAGGGATATTGTCGAAAGTGGACTGTTGCGTATTGTAGTATGCGTATACTATATATATACACAAGAGCATGATGTTGTCATTTCGAAATGATACTTGACAATGATTTATTGGTGCCAGATGCGGGGAGAAAACTCGGTGAAACATGTGGATCTCATTCGACNATGCTTGCATGAATTAACTGTTAAAAAAAAGTTGGGGGCTACACCCCCCTCCCCCCACGCCAAAAAGAAAAAGCGCGGTTCTGAGTTGAGTTAATTTTATTGACTCTGTCGACCCCCATTCGGGGTATGAGAGTACAAACATAATGCAATACAAAATATGTAAATATTCACAAGATAATATGATATGATTATGAGGTTAATATAAAAGCATAAATAATGACGTAATAAACATCAAATGACTTATTGATGTGAGGGGGAGTGTAAAGCTTAGAATTAAAACTTTCTGGGGGATCAGAAACTTTTTCTGATAAATATCAGGAATAAATGTCAGGAATCATTCTGATGTTCCACACCAGAATACAAAACATCAAGCATGTGACAGAATACTGCTTTCAATATTCAGACTAATTATTCATCTCTTTCAAATCAAACCAACAGTAGCATTTTACAACAACAAAAAAACATTTCGCTAAACTTTCAAGAATACAAATACATAGGAGAACAAAACGGTATCATGAGTTTAAAGTGGGCGGAATATGTTGTGGTGATATGTACAGTATAGGATGAAACGAAATAGGGATATTGTCGAAAGTGGACTGTTGCGTATTGTAGTATGCGTATACTATATATATACACAAGAGCATGATGTTGTCATTTCGAAATGATACTTGACAATGATTTATTGGTGCCAGATGCGGGGAGAAAACTCGGTGAAACATGTGGATCTCATTCGACCTCATTCGGAATAGAGGTACTGCAAGTTAAGAAGAGATAAGGTCTTTCATAATATAGGAGTTGGAACACAAAACTAGTTTAAAAAGATAAAATAAACACACTTACCTCCCGAAACCAGCAGGAGAAAAGATAAACAGCTGAGCGTGCATGCAACAAAACACACACGAAAGTCTGGAGCCATGATGATGAAAGCACAATGTAATATAGAAAACTATATATCTATTCCATACCCAAATGGAAGACAATGACTGAGTGGATGAGGCAAGCTAGGATATACTAGTTTACAAACGTGAAAGTGTCCCAACACCCTCTTGGCTTCGTACTACTTGTTGACTGGTATGGACCTGTACACACCAGCTGGTTTACGCCCCCTGTAATTTGACATCAGTGACCGCTGACGAGGAGGAGGAGTGCGGATGGTGCATTGAGGTAGATGGAGGGTCCATTTACGTGGCAGACATCCCCCTCTACCATGGACTAGTTGAGGACTGTGTGTTCTAATAGCACCCACCTCTGTGTGTAGAGGCGCGATCAGAGGGGTATATAGCTGATCAGAGGGTTATGTAAGGACTCTTTGGTTGAGTGCTATATATTCACTGTGTGTTCAGTGTAAGAGAATATGCAGAGGTGGGTGCTATCAGAACACACAGTCCTCAACTGAAGTACCTTTGCCACCCCGATTCCGCGTAACCTAATCCTTCCTATTAGCCAGTCTACCGTTTAGCCTGAAACTGGGAGATTTCAACTGTAACATGTGTTTCTGCAGGGCGCTCTAATCTACAAAACATATAATATTTCGCAGTGACATAATATACTAGCGGTATGATGGAGGGCATGTGGTATACACCCCACCGCCTCTACTACACCACCACTTACACGGTCTTGATTTTATCATGAATCTAGGAATTTCCAAACTTGTTATCACGTAGTCTAAAACCCGAATTAACTGTTTTTCAATGCCGCCAGCTAGTGAAGCCAACTGCGTCTGAAATGGAGTCTACATAACCAGGGAGAACTATAGATGCGTTTCAAACACTTTCTGACAAGCAGCATAAAAAAAAACAAATCTTATTACATTCCGCCACCGAACTAACGAGCAATAAAAAAAAATCCTCTCACATTTTTCGACCAATTTATTTTAATTTTTCTACTTTTCCCTCTGGCTACGCGCCTCTGATCTATTTCGCAATATTTTGCTACTTTTCAACCACCAATATTTTCCCACTCAAACAATCCGGATGACTGCTAAATGTAGTGGAGGCGCCGTAGTGTAGTGGATCTGTCTCTCGCCTTTTAACCAGAGGGTCGTTGGTTCGAAACCCACCTAGGGCGTCAACTTCCTTCAGCAATGAATTCATCCACATTGTGCTGCACTCGACCCAGGTGAGGTAAATGGGGACGGCAGGAAGAAATTCCTTGTAATGCGGAACGCCGTAATGGCTGCCAGCTAGAGCCGGGTAATAGTGAGTGTAAAGCTTTCAGCGCCATGAGCACCGATAAGGTGGAACTGTGCGCTATACAAGGAGGTGCCATTCATTCATTATTATAAAGGCCCGGGCCGCACACCAGACACGGCACGGCATCACGACTCGGTTTTTACGCGGTGTCTCCCCTGTGATTGGTCAATTGTTGAACATCCTTTGCGCGGAGGAGCGCTGGCCAATAACAACCAAGATACTGCGTATAAGCCGTCCCGTGATGCCGTGCCGTGTTTGGTGTGCCCGGGCCTTAAGAGTGTGAGAGTCCGACATTGGTAAGCGATCGAACTTGTGTATAACATGGTCGGTGGTATCACGCCCCCCCCCCCCCCCCGAAAAAAATTGTTACCTACACTATGACAGAAATTTAGTTGACGGTGTCACATCATCCCCCTGTAGAATTTCTATTTTATCAAACTTTTTTTTCATACTCCACATTGCCATGGATATACTTGACGCGCTGACCTTCCGGGGAGGACGATCTTTAGTAGAATCATCGTTATTTAATGAATTCTGGCAGAATCTTAATAAGCAATATGACCAATGAAATATCTTTATTAGAATGGTATATTTAGAAACGCCAATTTGGACTCAGAACCAAAGGCTTGATAAATCGCCATAAAGTCTCAACTGGTTCAATTTCTTCTTATTTGCCCTACAAGTGCGTATACACGGCGTTTATAGGGATTATGCTGTCAATCTTTCACAAACTCTGAAAAGTACAAGTTTTCACCTTCTCATTGCCAGGTCAAAATGTAGCATGTCAAATCACTCAAGCCATTCAACACCTCTGAAATATAACCAATGGATGAGTTTAGTGTAACAAAAATACAAATATATAAGTTATATTTGGAAATTACGCCCAATCTTCACGGAAAACGTCGTGCACCCAAAACACAGTGGGTGAACACAGCTGGATGCGATTCCTTTACCCGATTTTTTTTACCCGATATTCAGGCTACATGGAAAATTAATTTCATACTTAACATTAACCTTTTTACTGTTTCTGAAATTAGTACTAAAGAACAATTTTTACGGTTTGGAATACAAATATTTTCTAAAAAATCGGGAGTTACGCTGTTTTCTTCTGGATATTGCAATTTTGCGCACCTGTTTTATAATTCGTTACCATGTAAAGTATTCGAGCAAAACTTCAAAAAATGTTCGTGTACTTCTTCGGTACTTGTCAACAGTCTTGTTTGTCCATTAATAGAAGACACAATAATTCTTCAGAAATCGGCAAGGTTTATGCATTAGAAATTGATTTTTTCCTACTGCCCTGAAGTTCCTTCTAGCTCATATGATGGAAGAAAGTGCGATTAGAAAAGAATGCCTGGCTCCTCAATCTCCCTCTGTGGTGATGCAGTGGTTCTGACTCTCGCCTTTCAATCAGAGGATCGACGGTTCGAATCCCGCTCACGGCGCATATTTCAATCAGCAAGAAATGTAACTACATTGTGCTGCACTTTACCCAGGTTTAATTGAGGACCGGTTGAAGTGAACGTTCTGTCCAATTTAGCAATGAGTGGCTTATTTGTAGCACCATTCCGGAATACTCCCCATGGAGTTGAAATGTATATATTAGGTGATTTTTTTTTTAATCAATAATTATAATGGTCAACTTAATTCAAAATTAAATGTTATCGAATCCAATCACCCATTAAATAAACTGAAAAGAAAAAATGGCCTGCCTTATACAATTCCTCATTTCCATTATAAATCATGAGGGAATGAAGGGAATACATAACGTGACCATGTAACAAAATAGTTGACGATGATTCAAATGTGAGCAAATAAAAAAATTATATGCTATTGATAAAAAATAATAATAATTTGGAATATACTCATATTGTTCACTTCTCCTGCATGCATTCCCCGCATTATAACTTGAATGATACCTTTCAGAAAGAGAATGTTAATCTGATAATGTAAAAGCTAGAAATGACGCTACAATGGTCACCATTTTTTATGCTAACTGGCACGTTTCTAAATTGAATGGAAATAGCTCAGAAACCTTCGACAAACATAGTAAATCGTATGTAAAAATAAAGTTAATAACAATTTACACGGCAAAACCGATTTACCCTTATTCAAATGCCATAAGTATTAATTCGAATGAAATTTGCGTGAATTTGGCCGGAAAATCCTATACCGTACTGAACATGATTGCAAAGGGTTAATCAGATTAAGGGGCAAATCAGTTTCCCACTTCATTAATGAATCGGAGCCGATATGGTGTCCCTTCCGACAAAAAAAGTATGCANATTTAACGGTCAAATTCAAATTTTCAAAAGAATTCGCTCGTAGAAAAATATGCTATGATCTTGAAATGTGTATAGAAACTATATGTCATGGTATATATCCCCCAAATTCACATTTCTTAAATCTTTACCAAAACTATACATGGGCTTTAATCTGATAATCTAAAAGCTAGAAATGACGCTACAATGGTCACCATTGTTTATGCTAACTGGCACGTTTCTAAATTGAATGAAAATAGCTCAGAAACCTTCGACAAACATAGTAAATCGTATGTAAAAATAAAGTTAATAACAATTTACACGGCAAAACCGATTTACCCTTATTCAAATGCCATAAGTATTAATTCGAATGAAATTTGCGTGAATTTGGCCGGAAAATCCTATACCGTACTGAACATGATTGCAAAGGGTTAATCAGATTAAGGGGCAAATCAGTTTCCCACTTCATTAATCAGTGTAGTCATGCAACGCCAGAACGTAACTGCGTTTTTGCGTAATTCACGTATGCAAATAAGCCTAGGGGTCAACTTCTGCTTGTAGCAGACGATGGTTTGTGCACGCAAATCCTATGTAGTGCCAAAATCTGCCCCGACCACGCAACGTTTTAGCCCATTGGGAAACGCGAAAAATGTATGGGAGGACATGGAAATACATTCTCTAACAAGAGAGGGAGTTTTTCTAACTTTTTGTTCAGCTGGCATTTAGACTTTTCCACCAGGATTTTTCACAATTAATTAAAATATGCCGCACAAGATGGGAGCCTTCTGGCCCCAAACGACTGTACTAGACTAGTTTACAGCTGTTTGCTCTTTGTCGCGTTGCACGCGGCCTGCATGCACTGCGCAGCGTGCACACACTGCACCGTGTATGTATAACACATATACACGTTTTGAATGAGAATGCTTAAATACTTGCTTGTGTTGTTTCAACTTTCGGCATGTTGGAGATTCTGGGGTAAAAAAAAAACTTCTCAAACTGTCATCCGTCGAATATTGTTTTGGCTTGTAGTCTCGAGAGCAAACTGAAATAGGCGCACATGAAATTTATAAGGGTGTTTGTGTAACTTCCACCAAAGAATATATGAAGAGTCTGTCAAAGCAGGTGATGCGATTCTTGCTTACACGTGTGACATAACAAGGATGAAAAGAGAAAACAGGCGAAGTGTTGGTACATGTATTTCCAAATACATGGGAAGGGAGGGAAGGAGAGAGAGAGAGAGAGAGAGAGAGAGAGGGAGAGAGAGAGAGAGAGAGAGAGATCTTGGATGATGCGAGCCTAGTGAGAGTTACTAGTACTGTATGATGTCTGCGTGCGTGTGTATGTGTGTGTTTACAGGTGGAAAGTGATGCGGGAATCAGTGCGGTTGACATGGTTGAGCAGCCTGCGAGCAGTGTGTGTGGATCATTACGTTATCGCTGCGCTGAGCATGCTGAGGAAGAAAACGGCTGTAATAATTCTTAAAAGTCAGTGACCCGTAGTACTCGCTTCGCACACATCTTCGTATTTTGTTACGTAACTATTACGCTCTAACGTTGCTGCGCTCATGCGTTGGATGACTAGACTGTTAATGAATCGGAGCCGATATGGTGTCCCTTCCGACAAAAAAAGTATGCAATTTTCTAGAATTTGTAATTAATCTGATCGATATTCCGGAACCTCAATCAAAGATATTCTATATGTGTTTCAATGCTTCTGAAAGATACTATTACACTTTCTTCTTAAATTAGATCGTAAGCCAGTCGTCTAAATTGTGTGCGATGGGCTTGAAGACATTGTAGAACATTGTTTTTGTTTTAACAAACTACTCAACTGCCAGATCCTAATAAATTGCTACCACAATGGATGATGGTATACATTAACATAGCTGCAAAAGAAGCAAAATTAGAAATATCAACGACATAGCACATTGTTCAGGTACTTTTAGTTAGAAATTTGGAAATTTATTCATTCGAACGTCATCTACATATACGGATCCCCATCAGCGATAAGGATCGTCATATATCTCTGCGAGTTCGAAATTTCATTATTTCTTTTGTATTTCGATTTTGCTCAAATGATTTCCTTCTTTCGATGAGTGCAAGATAATCCCAGAGTTTGGTTCCCCTTTAAAGAAGACCCACGAAGGAAATCACAAATACAGCGTATTTTACAAGTACGAAAAGGTGATTATGTGGATGGTTTATTGTAAGAACTGTTTTATATCGAATTTGATCATGTAAAACAAAAAACCTGATTTTAGGGCTCGTTTTATGCATTTCGGTTTCGGGATCTTTCGAGTTATTTCGAGTTATTTCGTGTTATTTCGGTAATGACGTCAAGGAAGGGACATTTGCAGAAGGAACCATCCAGCATAATTCTAGAGGACAAACTGTCTTTCTCTACATGCTTTGGATTATTGTATTTATTTACTTTTATGTCCTGTAAAGCTATCCAAAATACTATGACGCCAAACGCTCTTGTAAGTAAAGCGCAAATGCATTGTTGTCGTAAATCAAATGGTACGCTCGCACATTCTTTCCTTTGTTTCTTATGCCTTTTATATCTGAGAAAATAATTGCCACACTTAAGGAGTCGGGCTGCTATTGTAACATTTCATTCATCGGACATGTCTATTTACTGATTTTCACATCCTTTCAAGCAGTGTGTTGTGTTGTGGATGCATAGCTCTATTATCTACACATCATAAAATTCCTTCCTCTTATTATGCCGAGTAATGTCGAACGTGAATAGACCGTATCAATCGGAGAAATACTTTCTTTTGTGTGCATATAACCATTTCGAAGGCTTCAGTGGAAGTTGTTTGGTTCGTCCAATTTTTTTTTTCATTCTTGCTCGAAATGTTATCCCTTTCTTTACGTCACAATACTAATCACCTTTCGCACTCCGTTCGCATTATGTTCGTCAAACCCGCACGTTTTCCAGGCTTGATAATGTCTTCGTGATTCTCTTTTAAGGTTGAGAGTGAAAGCGACTTTTCAGAAAGGTTAAAACCAGAAGAGCGTAAAATCATTGAGAAGGATGAATGAATTAAGCCACAATCACATTGCATAACGATTCGGTTATATACAAGACCTTTATAAGGTTTTCAAAGGTCGTTAAAATCATCGAATCGTTATTTTTTCTTTTCTCCTTTGGCTCTGTAACTCTGAGAAAAATGACCAATCAAGATAATTATTGCAAACGCATTTTGTTTAATAGACTGACCAATAACCAATCGGAGGTACTCTTTCAAGTTAGCGATTAATCGGAAACTTTTACGTAGTGGCCCAGGTCCAGCTTTAATTGAAGAACTCAGCAAAACCGTATCCACTATTGTGGTCATTTGTGGCCGGTATAGCCTACACTTCGGAGAAGAACTTCGCCAAATCTGATGCATTATCTTTATTACCTGTGGAGGTAATCGGCGTTGAAAATGTGGAAAAATCGGATCATCTTCACTGTTCTCTTCATTTCTCCAATTATGTTAGTCATCAGTACTTTGTGTCGTAATTTCGACGTTGTCCGGTCTAGGCTGACAGCGGTAAAACAATCCCATGACGGCGCTTATGTATTCAGCATGGCGCCCAATACTGTTAACGCATCCATTAATATTACCAGAGTATTGTCGGAACTAAATGTAACTCTAGCGACGAGAAATTTAACAGGACCCCTGATGAATACATCGCCTTGCTATAAGGTGGTCTATACTTGGCTCGATGAACGCGATACGTTTCATGTTAATCTTATCTTCCAGCAAACCGGTCGATACGAGTGCCCAGGACTGAGCTGCGGTGTGCAGATTGAGCACGGTAGGAACCTCACCAGGCTTGCTGCAAGTGACGTCGTCTTTTTGTTTTACAAGTCGGCATGGAATTGGGATGAATTGAAGCAGCATCAGTCCGATCGACAGAAGTGGGTGTTCTGGACTTCAGAGAGTCCGCGGCATACGAACCACCGCGTCATCCCTCCGCCAGAGTACGCCAATTCCACGTACGACTACATCATGACGTACCGGACTGGAGCAAGTAACGAGGATGCGCGTTTGGCTGGGGGAGGGTACGGGCAATTCGACCGGACGAAACCGTCCGTCTCAGCAAACGACAGCACGAACTGGGCAGCGGGCAAGACAGGAATGATCGCATGGGTAGCTACGAATTGCTACCCGAGTACCCTCTCTTGGGATCGTACCGGCTTTGTGAACGCTTTATCCCGACATATCACCATCGATAAATACGGTCCATGCGGTTCTCGCCCATGCAAAGACATATTCAACTGTGGACTGCAGAAATACAAATTCTATCTCGCCCTCGAAAATTCTGAATGCCGGGACTACATCTCGGAGAAATTTTGGGACAATTCGTTAAGTCTTGGATTAATACCCATCGTCTTTGGTGCCCCAAAGGAAGACTATCTCAAGATAGCACCGCCGAATTCCTTTATCTTCGTCCCAGATTTTCCATCGATAGAAAAACTTGCTGCCTACCTCAAGGAACTTGCTTCGAACGATGAGATGTATAATAAATATTTTGAATGGAAAAAGCTTGGATCCATATTATACAGCTACGTGCAGTTTGTGAATTTGAAGCCCCAGCCTCTTTGCGATCATGTTATTAGTAGGGTTTTAAAAGATGAGGAGGAGGAGCGCACCAAACAAACGAAAATCGGAAGACAACCATTGGTAAATGACTTTGATGATTGGTGGGCAAACTCATGCCATTCTACATGCACTAAATATCCCATTCCTGAAAATTGATATTTATTTCTTTATTTATTTATTTAAAACGGTTTAAAATCACAATATCTTTTGCGGTCTAATGGTCGAATTGCAGATATATATATATACAAGAATAATGAAAAATGAATGATTGAACAGCGAAATAGAATGGAACACTAACAAAATGGAGGGGTATACATTAAAAACTTGATTTGATATTTAAAATTAAGAATTCATAACTTTATATCTTAAACATAATCTGAGACCCAAAATAATAATTTGCTAATACGCCAAACCGTTTACATACTATGGCATTCAAGAAGTGTTTAATTTTCTTTCCAGTAAAAAAAAAAAAAGAAGAAAGAATACACTGCAATTAAAAATAAAGATGAATGATAAAAAAATTGAAAATTAATTTAAGAACCTAATTGATCTTAGGGATCAAAATTTAACTGGCCCAGCCATTTTAATGATTTGGTCATGATCTCATGAACTCAATTATGTAATATTATATTTTTAGTACCCAAGTCAATCTCATTTTACATCTATCTATTTGATATTAATGATATTTATATTTCAATTCTTATCTTAAAACTGTTCTTAATCTGCCATTATTTTATGTTCTTAGCTCTTTTAATACGTGAATAGCTTTCACGCTATCTTGATTTACATATTTCATTGTTTTCATTATGATTTACACTATTCTTGCTTGTCAGTGTTATGTTTTTCCATATCAGGACCATGATGACAAACAGATGTTAACTTATCGTGTCATCCTGTATAAATATGTTTGAATGAATAAATAAAATAAATAAATAAGTGATATGTACGCGAATAATTAATTATTTTTGACGAAATATATACTGTCTTCGTAATCTATATTTCAATCTGATTCTACCTGATATCAAATCAAATCAAATCAAATCAAATCAAATCATTTTATTTTTCAGTGCTTTTGAGAATTCAAATATATATACAGTCATAAATATGACAAAAGAAATGAAAAAATATCGACTACTGTTCAACTGTTTGGGTCACTTACACAGAAGAAGAAACCAGACTTCAAAATGTCAAAATAAGTATTGTCGTTTTGTTTTAAATGCAGAATATTACACACCAGTGCAATAAATGCATAATACGTTAAATATACATCCGATTGATGAAATACTGGAGTATAATCACGCTGTCTTAATATAATGTACAAGATTTTAAATGGACAAAGTCTACCCTAAAATCCAGGCCCTTATTCTATAAGATCAGCATCATCCTATCAAATATATTTATAGACAAGCCCAGAACCGATTTAAAAGGCCTTCTTTTCTTAAACCGCAAGCAAGTTATACAACAAATCTCCCAAAACCACTTAAAAGTTCCACCTCACTAGTTATTTATAAACGCAGTTTGTCGTGGCGTCTGACTCCCTCAGCTTATTATGTTTATCCCCTCGTCCCCTTCCTCTCCTCTTATTCTCTTTCTGCTATTGTTATTTCCGGGTCATCCCAGCCATGTTATCGTGGTTATTAATGTATCGTAATGTAAGTCAACTTTTAAAGAGAGTGTGGGCGATGGTGGCTCGACGAACTCAATATTTCATTGACCCGCTCCTAAAAAAAATGTCATACTATTGCGTAAAAGTATTTTCAATTTTTACATATTTGTAATGAATATATATATATATATATATTTAATTTAAGCCTTATATTCCAATATTGGATAACTGAGCGTAAAGCAATTGTTATTAGGTGGGTTTTTTTTCACTTTACGATACATGGTTTGGGTCTTGTGTTCAGGTTAAAAGCATTAAATAGCCAAAAATGGCCCCCAAAGAAGCCAAAATAGCTCAAATGTGCTGACAAGTAGCCAAAGTGTACAAACCCGTTTTAAATCAATGTTTTTTTCAAATATTTACGATTTCTCCATTCTTGATTAGTCGTATGTATTATGGATTTTTCTGTGAAATTCCTTTTTTTTTTTTATTTAAAACTTGAGCGCAAGCCGAATGTCAGTCAATTGTCTGATCAGCGTATACCGTGCACTCAGGGAGCGTTTTGAAATTTACAAATTAAGATTTGGTTTAAAGCCCCGGTCACATAGGACCCCGGAAGCAACACGATTCACCCCGACTCTTTGTTAATTCACAGTTAACTGCCTTGGAACAACGAGTCGGGGTGAATCGTGTTGCTTCCGGCGCTCTATGTGACCGGGGCTTAAACAACCTAGCATTTATGTTTCCGAAAAGGAGGGATTTGCAGAAAAAAACAGAGCTTGCACCCAAGATTAGAATTGCACTATAAAGAAAAAAAAACATAAAAAATACATTATTCGAACAAAGCGTGTAAATCATTACAAGGAAACCAACCCCTGGTATTATCGAGTTCTTATTAGATGGAGAAAAATCAGCTGAACTAACTAAGAAAATTTGAGCACAATAGGACAACCCGTTCAATAGTTATGAATTTTCAAAGTCACAGAAATTTGACGACCACTATCACTGATGGGGATCCATGGGATCTGCAAATTCGACGGATTCTGTGACGTCATGTCGGACAACTCCTCATTCACTCTGTAGGCCTATATATAAAATTTCACATTTTCATTTTTTCCGGAAAAGTCAACATCATACAAATTTTGGGTTGGGGGTAAA
>BQKZ01012201.1:0-11094 GCA_036244855.1 Temnopleurus reevesii | reverse complement strand
TTTTTTTCCATGAATGAAAGTTTATTCACTTGTGATTTTATCATAGATAAGTCTTTTCTTTGGATCGGATAGCCTCCACTCAAATAACAACAAAGAAAAATAGATTAAAGATTGAGTAATCAAATCAGGGTCACACAGAGTACGATACGATTCTAAGCAGGGATTAACCCTTATGAAATAGCTTATGTAACATTCTTCATCATCATTATCTTCTTCTTCTTCTTCTTCTTCTTCTTCTTCTTCTTCTTCTTCTTCTTCTTCATATTTTTGGAATGAAAGTTCTGTCACTTGTGATATCATCATATATGGGTCCTTTTCTGGATCGGAAAATTAACCCTTAGTCAGTGCACAACAACAAACAAATATAAACAAAACATTGAATAATCAAACTATTTAGGGTAGAGAATAATTCACACTGGAATTGATAAATGTCTAAAAATAGATTAACCACCTTTGAAAAACTTATGGAGTATTGTGGATTTAGGAATAAATACGTTCTGTTTTTTTTCTTCATTCGGCTAATGAAAACCGGTCACGCTCATTTTTACACATGAACTAGCCAAATTTAGGTTACTGGAGACTCCCCCAGTTTAAAAAACTTTCAATTCGAGTTAAATGACTATTTAGTTGTGTTTATACGATATTTCCCTTTCATCCTTCTCCATCATTCCTTTCTTGTGATAATCTTCCCGCTTTATTTTGTTTACTTCTTCTCCCCCTTCTTCTTTCTCTACTTGTTCTTGTTCTTCCTTTTTCTTTTTCTTCTGTTTATTTTCCCCCTTCTTCTTGCCATTACCTCTCTACTATCTTTTTTTAATCACTCTACTCGTGTTCTTTGTTCTTTATCACCTTCTTGAACTTTCTTCTTGAATAAAAGCTATGTCATTTGTGTCATTTGGGAACCCCAACTATCACAAACAAACAATTAAAGATAGAGTCGGCAAATTAGGGTCGCGAATGAACTACTCTGTGAACGATTTGAGTTTAAGGAGAGATTGACCCCTTTTGAAATACTTATGGAGCATTCTTTATCAGCAAGTCTTATTATTACTTTTTGTTAATTTTGTTTTCCATGCATGAACGAAAGTTTGGTAACCTGTGAACTTTTTTCTCTTTCTGGATCTGGGAACCCCCACTATAAAAAACAAAAAGTTAAAGATTGAGTCGGCAAATTAGTGTCGGGAATGAATCACTCTGTGAACGATTTGAGTCTAGGGGTGTTGCTCAAAAGTTGCAATTGACCGCGAGTTGCAGTTGATCGGAATGCGCCAATCAAAATCACTATTTCATGCGCGTCTTGTTAAATGTGCGTTACAATTTGCAAAGTTGCATTTGATTTGCAGTTGATTTTGAGCAACACCTCCTAAGGAGAGAATATACATTTTTAAAATACTTATGGAGCATTACTCATCAGCATTATCTTCTTATTATTACTTTTTGTTAATTTTTTTTCCATGAACGAAAGTTTGGTCATCGGTGATGTTTTTTTCTCTTTCTGGATCGGGGAACCCCAACTATCAAAAACAAAAAGTTAAAGATTGAGTGGGTAACTTAGGGTCAGGAATGAATCACTGTGTGAACGATTTGAGTCTAGGGGGTGTTGCTCAAAAGTTGCAATTGATCGCAAGTTGCAGTTGATCGGAATGCGCCAATCAAAATCACTGTTTCATGCGCGTCTTGTTAAATGCGCATACCGTGTGCTAATGAAAATGCGCGTTACAATTTGCAAAGTTGCAGTTGATTTGCAGTTGATTTTGAGCAACACCCCCTTAGGAGAGAATATCCCCTTCTGAAATACTTATGGAGCATTCTTCATCAGAATTATCTTCTTATTATTACTCTTTTTTTAATTTTCCTCCATGAACGAAAGTTTAGTAACCTGTGATGTCTTCTTATTTTCTGGATTGGGACCCCCACTATAACAAACATAAAGTTTTAAGATTGAATGGGTAACTTAGGGTCGGGAATGAATTACTCTATGAACGATTTGAGTCTCAGGAGAGAATATCACCCTTTTGAAATACTTATGGAGCATTCTTTATCAGCAAGTCTTATTATTACTTTTTGTTAATTGTCTTCCATGAACGAAAGTTTAGTCAACTGTGATGTTTTTTTCTCTTTCTGGATCGGGGAACCACAAACAAAAAGCACAAACAAAAAGTTAAGGATAGAGTCGGCAAATTAGGGTCGCGAATTAATCACTCTGTGAACGATTTGAATCTAATGAGAGATTAACCCCTTTTGAAATACTTTTGGAGCATTCTTCATCGGCATTATCTTCTTAGTATGACTATTAGTTATTTTTTCTGCCATGAATGAAAGTGTGTTCACTTGTGATGTCTGCTTTTTTTTGAGTGGGCAAATTAGGGTCGCGAATGAATCACCCTGTGAATGATTTGAGTTTAAAAAGAGATTTACCCCTTTTGAAATACGGAGCATTCAAATTGAGAAATAAATGCGTTCTGCTATTATATATGAAGCTACTAAAATCGAGGTTTAAATTCCCGGGTGCATTGAATTATTCGTCAGCATTATCTTCTTAGTATGACTATTCGTTATTTTTTTCTGCCATGAATGAAAGTTTGTTCACTTGTGATGTCTGCTTTTTTTCTGGATCGGGGAACCCCCACTATAAAAAGAAACAACTAAAGATTAAGTCGGCAAATTAGGGTCGCGAATGAATCACCCTGTGAATGATTTGAGTTTAAAAAGAGATTTACCCCCTTTTGAAATACGGAGCATTCAATTGAGAAATAAATGCGTTCTGCTATTATATATCAAGCTAATAAAAATCGAGGTTTAGATTCCAGGGAGCATTGAATGAAGTGTATCTATAGTTTCCATTGACTGCAATGTCGTATGATTATTTATTTTGTGATTTATTTTTTATGGAACGAGCAGTTCGATATTGCGTTCTGTGTTTGCTACTGCATCTTTCTCTTGTGCATTCTTCATATTTTTTAGGTGAAATGGAAATCATTATGATATCTTAATAATTATGATATATGGTATAGTTTCAAACAATAGACTTCAAAAGTATGCCAACAATGGAGAAAGAAAACTGATATGAGTATGGAAAAGTAATGTTGTATTTCATTTTCATTTCAATCAAAGTCACGTAGAAAATTTAGGGAAATTACATTTTAATTTTGGACGACAGGTCAATGTAATCGTGCCACGACAAATATTTTGATATGTATTAGATTATGATTATTGTTCTTGTCACAGACGACAGTCCTATCTTTGTTGATGCGTTGCGACCATAGAGGTATATAGCCTGCGACGTGGTGTAGTGGTTCTGACGCTCGCCTTTCAACTATATAGAGGGTCGTAGGTTCCAATCCCATCCATGAGGTTAATTTCCTTCAGCAAAAACTAATCCACATTGTGCTGCACTCGACCCAGGTGAGGTAAATGGGTACCAATAGGAAGAAATCCCTTGAAGGCAGTGAGTTACTGTAACCATGCTGTAGCTGGATCATAATGCAANAAGACCAGCAGCACTATATAAGTGCCGCTGATTATGGGCTATCTAGCCGTCTTCTCTTCTACTCTTTGCATTTCTTTTGTTATTTTTGTTTTGCATTTTGTTGTCAATTGTTTATTTTATAGTGTTATATCTTCATTTTTGCTCGTTGTATCTGTGTATTGTATCTTTTTATGACGGCAAATAAAATCAATAAATAAAAAAAATATATAATGATTTGGCAACAGAAATTATAACATTTACATATTAACCATTACATATCAATTTAAAAATGCTATTATAGGCCAGTCATGGTTTGACCAAAAATGAATTGCAAAACTGTCCAATCCTTGAACTTGAACTTCATCTTGGACTTGAACTTTAAATTTTATTTATCCACAAGCATACATATATCAAATGTATTGTACATAATACATGAAGATACATTGTAAAATGTTAAAGGGAATAAAAAAGAAACCAGAAAAGAACATAAATGCTAGTCGACTCTGGTACTTTGTCTTAAAATACACTATAACAAAGTACTTTTAACACACTTTTAACTTGCTAAAGTAAACTTGAAAATAAGATAATGATATGTAGTATGAAACCAAGTTTATTTGATCGAAAATAGCTATTCTAACAATTTATCAACAATAAGTTTACCAGCATCAGATCTCTGTAACAAGGTGAAATTTGCATAAATTTAAAATAGCTGCCATATAGGGGTCAATGCACTTTCTATTTCAAATGTTCACCATTATCTCAAGAATGAATAGTGGTATAAATGTAAAGTTGAAAGTATGTATAAGTATATACATGTACTGCCACATAGACGCCATCCTTTAAAAATTGAATCTTCTGAGGTCAAAGTTCAAAGATCACAGGGGTCAACATAGCCTCAAAATTCAAATAGCTCTACAGGGGTATAGGCTATTTACAGCTCTGAAGATTCTGCAGAACTGCCAGTAAATTCTTTAAGCTATTCATAATTGATAACTTATCGAACCATAAGTATGTTGCGGCTGCTATTTCAATAAAATGGGTTGAAGTGTTTTTTGTTGTAAATACTTATAGAATCATAAGTTAAATGATAGTTGTATTATGATGTAAATTATGATTACACATACATGTAAAAAAAAAGAGAATAAAATCATATCATAAAGTAACTTCTTATTACATCTTGCTATAGAAGTTTCCTCTACCTTGTTTTATATTTGAACATAACATTGAACCTTCCACATATAGATAATAACCATCGCAAATGCATTCAAGAAATGGCTCTAGCTCAAACTAGCCTTTGATTCTTAAAACTATTTCCTTTTATATGATCCAATTTTAGAAATCGGATATAACATTATATAATTAATGATTAATGATCCAAAATTAATATGTGACTCACGTCGCCCACCCTTAACCTTGTAACAAATCCACAACCTTTATTTATTTCTTCTTATTTATTCTCTGCTCATAAGTCATTTTTATCTAAATGAGGCTTGAATCGAAGCGTTTTGCCCACCCTCTCAACTCATTATTGAATTGGCTCGACTTGTAAATGGCGAATCATTTTCCGAGAACTTATTTTTGTTGCCATATCTTTATTACGCCGGGCTGAATGTAGATTCGCGGAACTAGGATCGAGGGGCTATCCCATACTGCATTGAATACGTCACAAGCGGCGACGTATTTTGACGCATGCATGGAACTTTTCATGCGTAGCCATGCATCTATGGGTAAGATCAAAGAGATATCAATCTAATATCACTTTAGTACCGCTGGTTTGTCTGTTTGTCCGCATTTCGGAAGTATATTTCAACCAAATCTACCTTCTCTCTCTCTCTCTCTCTCTCTCTCTCTCTCTCTCTCTCTTTCTCACACGCACTCACAACATACCACACACACACAAAAAGACACACTCACACAACAAACACACACGCACGCACGCACACAACACACACCTCTCTCTCACGAATGCACACCGTACCACATACACAACACATATCTCTCTCTCTGTCCCTCCCTCTCTTTCTCTATCTGTCTCTCTTCCTTTTTCTGTCTGTCTGTCTATCTGTCTCTCTTTCTCTCTCTTTATTTCTTTCTTTCTTTCAAACAATTATTACAAACACACACACACACACACATACACATGTATGTATACCCACAAATCTTCTTCTCCTTCTTCTTCTTCTTCTTCTTTTGCTCTTCCTTTTCCTCTTCTTCCTCCTCCTTATTATTAATTTTTTTTTCAATTCTTTTCTCTGAATATATTAGTGTCGATAGTGTCCATCCCACTTTGTATTATTTTTTTTTCATTTTTGAGAACAAATTCACATAATTGCATAATACATCTGTACACAGGCTACTGCTATGTGACAAAGCGCCTGAATACTGCGAAAAAAATCCCAACACCCGAGCTTATCTTTATTATTTGCTGTACATCCATGCACTAGGGGCCTGTAACATACAACCGATGGGATTAATCAGATCTCAATGGTACACATTTTATAGACTTACGATAAATATTTAGCGTAAGTTTTATTGCATATGTTATGTTACAGGCCCCAAGAACGGTTATCATCTTTTTCATCGCTATATAATAATAATGATAATAATGATAATGATGATGATGATGATAATATTAATAATATTAATAATGATAATAATAATAATAATAATGATAATAATAATAATAATAATGATAATAATAATAACAATAATGATAATAATTATTTTAAAAAATAATAATGATGATGATAATAATAATAGTAATAATAATGATAATAATAATAATAATAATGATGATGATGGTGCTATTTATATGACGCCAAATCCACTTTGTGGAGTGTTCAAGGTGCATTCATTTTTTGTGTTATTGTCAATAATATTATTACCATTGCATTCGGTCCCAAAACACATTTGGAAGTAAATATATAGACAATCAACTATTCACAATTATAGCATGTCGCACAACACCCTTTAAAATTATAAACAACAATGTAAATATTCATTTATACAATTTGACCCGGTTGCTGCTCTTTTGTGTGAGAGCGGTTTTACCCCTAATTGACAAATTTTGTGATTTTATTGTCTGTATAAAACAGTTGTTAGAAAAGGGTGGTCCTGTTTGGTACTTTATTTGTTATATTGGGTGCCATCGCTATTCACGGTATTCCTACCACCAGATCGTCGGTCCTACCCTGTCCCCAAACATTTGAGCTGGTCTAGTTCCCCTCTTATCTCGATTGTAAGACGCCAATGACCATAAAAATATATTAATATATTAGTTTCTTTTCTAACTTTACGATAGTTGAGTTTTAGAAGGGTGAGATTGGTATGGCTATAAGTGAAACGCCCAAACAATGCACGGATATGAACGTGACATGAGCATATTTACCCATATCGCACAGTCATCTATGCACACACACATACACACACACACACACACACACACACACACACACAACACACACAACACACACACACACACACACAACACACACAACACACATACACACACGCAAATACATACATCTACACACATTTACACACACATACACACACGCACAAGCACACATATATATCTACACACGCACATAGACACACACGCACACACACAAACACAAACACACTCACTCTCACACACACGCACTTACGCAAATGCATACATCTACACACATATACATATACATCTTCACACTCACATACGGTACACACACATATACACACATAGGGGAGAGAGAGAAGTTAATGAATGCCAATTTAAAGAGAAAGTGTCGATCGGTAG
Organism: Temnopleurus reevesii; assembly: GCA_036244855.1. Classification (NCBI taxonomy): domain Eukaryota; kingdom Metazoa; phylum Echinodermata; class Echinoidea; order Temnopleuroida; family Temnopleuridae; genus Temnopleurus; species Temnopleurus reevesii. Next base: position 3,847 of record BQKZ01012201.1, on the reverse strand, counting down.
GAAAATTTAATAATGAACCATTGCAAAAATAAGACTAACAAAGCAAAAATCTCTTGAAAAATCATCATTCAGCGATATCTTTTTAATTTAAAAGGTAAATTAGTTAAAGGCGAGCCCTCTTCGTTTGGTCAATCGTTCACAACTGAATAATTTGTAATTTCGGGGTTGGAGGGGGATTTCCAATGAGTTCAATTTTTTAAAATATAAAACGGATCGGTCTGATTTTTCATTATTCTATAAACTTTTTGAAAACAAAAATATTTTGAACCTACTTAGCGTTCCTTGGTAATCCCACCTTTTGCACACAGGTGCCTGGTACGTCGAATGACGTCATGCCACATAAACGAGGAAATAAGCCGATCCCTTTGTGATGTCATTAAAAAAGTCATAACACCCTTTCCTGATGTTTACGTCGACCCGAGTTATGATTATAGGTATTTCCACAATGTTTTTATTTATGATGATTGTTATGATGATTGTTATTTGATTTTTCTAGGTCTACCCATCGTACGATTCGGGACACGGCGCACGATGTAAACAAAACATCTCGACTCACACTTTTGCGTTTTTAGCCTGCGTCAGCCCGGCGTTTTTGAAAATTAAAAACGTTCCCAGGACGCACAAAGACGCCGGGAGTCATACGGCGTAGTGACGTTCAGTGTACGCTCCTTCAGCGCAAGCCGAACGTCAGTCCACCGTATGATCAGCGTATGTTGTGCGCTCAACGAGCGTTTTTAATTTTCAAAAACGCTGGGAAGACACAGACTAAAACACAAAGGTGTGACTCGGCCTCTACATCTTTTTGTTCTAAATATTTCCAATTCTCTTTGTTGCTTCACATAACCGCTCATGTACGAACTTTATTCACTCACTAGAGCATGAAACAATTTTACACTTTTATGTCAATTTGACCTCATTTGATCACTTTGATGTGGTTGATTATAGTAAAGCGACAAAGGATATACAAGCGGCACAGGTGTGGGCCGGATCCTCAATTTTATAAATAGATTTCTCTTGCCACCAACAAGATTGAAAAGCCGCCACCCTTTGAAATAATAATAAGAATAAACGACTATTTGACACAAATATTTCAGTCAAAACACTTTCCTATTAAAAATACATGGAGGAATATTTTACCACTTTAATACGCAATGTTGCCACAGTTTATACAAATTGCGCTGGGTGGGCCGGATCCTGAATTCTATTTCTCCTACCACCACCAAGCTAAAATAGTCACCACCCTTTGGAATAATCATATTCTATAATTGAATAGGTTGATAACAAAATATTGACACAATATTTTAGTAAAAAACGCTCCACCTTTATGTATTATATACGAGATGTTTTAATCACTTTATTGTAGTCAACATATTTTCTACACCTCCCTGTTTATATCATGATAATGATGATAATGATATTAGTATTAATAATAATAACTATAATGATGATAATAAAATAATAATAATAATAATGTTAATAATAATGATCATGATAATGATAAAAACAATGATAATAATAATAATGATAATAATAATAATAATAATAATAATAATAATAATAATAATAATAATAATAATAATAATAATAATAATAACAATTAATAACCGCCTCCTCCTTGCCATTTCATTTCTCTATAATCTATTTTTGTCTTATCTTCTTTATTCTTTATCACCTCCTGACATTTTTTTTCCATGAATGAAAGTTTATTCACTTGTGATTTTATCATAGATAAGTCTTTTCTTTGGATCGGATAGCCTCCACTCAAATAACAACAAAGAAAAATAGATTAAAGATTGAGTAATCAAATCAGGGTCACACAGAGTACGATACGATTCTAAGCAGGGATTAACCCTTATGAAATAGCTTATGTAACATTCTTCATCATCATTATCTTCTTCTTCTTCTTCTTCTTCTTCTTCTTCTTCTTCTTCTTCTTCTTCTTCATATTTTTGGAATGAAAGTTCTGTCACTTGTGATATCATCATATATGGGTCCTTTTCTGGATCGGAAAATTAACCCTTAGTCAGTGCACAACAACAAACAAATATTAACAAAACATTGAATAATCAAACTATTTAGGGTAGAGAATAATTCACACTGGACACGATAAATGTCTAAAAAATAGAGTAAGCACCTTTGAAAAACTTATGGAGCATTGTGGATTTAGGAAAAAATACGTTCTGTTTTTTTTCATTCAAACACGATATAAACTATTTCCGAAAAGTTAAGTCGAACACAGACAATAGAGCCGAACGCCTTGTGTTCAACCGTGCAGACACAACAATCGCAAGCCGGTTTTTATTAGAATAGCAGTACGAAGGACCATTGAATTAGCGTTCGACTTAATTTGTCGAAAATAGTTTATATCGTGTTTTCGGCTAATGAAAACCGGTCACGCTCATTTTTACACATGAACTAATCGGTCACAACGAAGAAATAAAGAAAATATGAGTCATGAAATAAGGATTGCACTGAAATTAGTCACACCAAGTAAAACATGAGTCTAAGAAGAGATTACCCCCTTTTGAAATACTTATGGAGCATTCTTCTTCAGCATTATCTTCTTATTATTACTCTTTATTGATTTTTTTTCCATGAACGAAAGTTTAGTAACCTGTGATGTCTTCTTTTTTCTGGATTGGGACCCCCACTATAACAAACATAAAGTTTTAAGATTGAGTGGGTAACTTAGGGTCTGGAATGAATCACTCTGTGAACGATTTGAGTCTCAGGAGAGAATATCACCCTTTTTGAAATACTTTTGGAGCATTCTTTATCAGCAAGTCTTATTATTACTTGTTGTTAATTGTCTTCCATGAATGAAAGTTTGTTCACTTGTGATGTCTGCTTTTTTTTCTGGATCGGGGAACCCCCACTATAAAAAAACCCAAAAAGTTAAAGATTGAGTGGGTAACTTAGGGTCGGGAATGAATTACTCTGTGAACAATTTGAGTCTCAGGAGAGAATATCACCCTTTTAAAATGCTTATGGAGCATTCTTTATCAGCAAGTCTTATTATTACTTTTTATTTATTTTCCTCCATGAACGAAAGTTTGGTCATCTGTGATGTTTTTTTTCTCTTTCTGGATCGGCTAACCACAAACAAAAAGCACAAACAAAAAGTTAAAGATAGAGTCGGCAAATTAGGGTCGCGAATTAATCACTCTGTGAACGATTTGAGTCTCAGGAGAGAATATCACCCTTTTGAAATACTTTTAGAGCATTCTTCATCAGCATTATCTTCTTAGTATGACTATTTGTTATTTTTTCTGCCATGAATGAAAGTTTGTTCACTTGTGATGTCTGCTTTTTTTCTGGATCGGGGAACCCCCACTATAAAAAGAAACAACTAAAGATTGAGTCGGCAAATTAGGGTCGCGAATGAATCACTCTGTGAACGATTTGAGTCTAAAGAGAGATTTACCCCTTTTGAAATACGGAGCATTCAATTGAGAAATAAATGCGTTCTGCTATTATATATCAAGCTACTAAAATCGAGGTTTAAATTCCAGGGTGCATTGAATTCTTCATCAGCATTATCTTCTTAGTATGACTATTCGTTATTTTTTCTGCCATGAATGAAAGTTTGTTCACTTGTGATGTCTGCTTTTTTTTTGAGTCGGCAAATTAGGGTCGCGAATGAATTACTCTGTGAACGATTGAGTCGAAAGAGAGATTTACCCCCTTTTGAAATACGGAGCATTCAATTGAGATATAAATGCGTTCTGCTATTATATATGAAGCTAATAAAATCGAGGTTTAAATTCCAGGGTCCATTGAATAAAGTGTATCTATAGTTTCCATTGACTGCAATGTCGTATGATTATTTATTTTGTGATTTATTTTT